>PVJS01004059.1:0-71447 GCA_004027185.1 Glis glis
AACCGGGTCTCACGAAGTTGTGGAGGGCCTCACTAATGAGAGAGAGAGAGAGAGAGAGAGAGAGAGAAAGAGAGAGAGAGCTGGGGCTGGCGGCGAACCCAGATCCTCCGGTCTCCGCCTCCCAAAGTACTGGGATTACAAGCGTGCGCCACCACGCCCGGCTTATGGTATGACATTCTTTAGGATAGCCTAAATTCCATCTGTCACAAAGAATTAATTATGTAACCTCTGTATCATCTTCAGATCTTTCACTGTGTACATAAAATGCATTCAATAGTTGGAAAACGCAGTAATATATTATTTTAATGTAGGAATGGGACCACTTCTGAGTATAAAAGCAAAGCCTGAGTCCAAAACTTAGTGATTATAAGGACTCTAGGAGGCAGTGGAGGTAAAGGATTTTGTACACGATAAGGCACCTTTTAAATACTCTCACTGGTTTTGCATTTTACATAATATACTTTCCTGTAAATATTGGTTTTCTTTATTAGACTGTTATTACAGTGAAATCACATTAGCACTTTGCAGGGTTTTTTTTTTTTAAACACACCCATCTCTTACAATTACATTAAATTAAATTTAATTCTGTCTCCCTTGTCTAAAAGAGAGTATCTCTGCATTCAGTAGGCCTAATTAGCATTACACAGACCTTTCCCATTAATGGAAGGTACTTGGAATATTCCCTTGAATAGAGAAATTCATTCTCTGTTGATGAAGAACAGGAGGAAAGTCTAGGGAGCTTTACAAGGTAGCTATATCTTTCCTTTATATTTCCCTGTTTCTTCTGGGCAAAGACAGGGAATGACTGGAAAGCTTTGCATTGCACTGGTTTATGGAAACCAGACTTAATGGAGAAAAATGAAGGTCTCAAGCCTCTCAAACTAAGGTATGGAGATACTGGTCCCATCTGACACATAGTCTGCCTACAGCAACCTTAGAAAAACTGCTAAGTATAGATAACTTTTGGTCCTCCTGCCTCCCATTCTGAGCCTTTCGCCCTTCTCTGCCCCTCGCTGCCAACAGCTCTCTTGACGACCTTTGGTCTAAAAAGTTTCTCACTTTACCCAGTCCTGCCTCTAAAGCTCCAAAAGGATCTCTTATACCAAAAGACCTCAGGCCACACCCCATTTCCACTGTCATTGATATTGGTGGAGATGATCTTCTGCTTAAAGTCATTTATTTAAAATTTGAATTACTCCCAGGCTGCCCAACATCTGCAGATGTGTGTTTCTTTCTTTCATTTGGAAGGAAGTTTAGAAAGGATGTTACCTGGATATACTCACCTACAGAATATAGTTTCAAAGTGTATGGAACACCAGAACAACAATAGAAAGTGTTTGAATTGAGACAGCTTAAAATTCTTATTGGTATTAAACAACGAAAAGTGCAAGTTTTTTTTTTTTTTTTTGTGGTACCGGGGATTGAACCCAGGGGCGTTTTACCTCCGCGCTACACCCCCGGCCCTATTTTTTTTATACTTTATTTTGAAACAGGGTCTCATGAAGTTGAGGAGGGCCTCACTAGATAGAGAGAGAGAGAGACAGAGAGAGACAGAGAGAGAGAGCTGAGGCTGGCCGCGAACCCGGATCCTCCGGTCTCCACCTACCCAAAGTACTGGGATTACAAGCGTGCGCCACCACGCCCGGCTAAAGTGCAAGTTCTTGTGGCAAGGGGAAGATTGTCTTTATATAGAACAGGGTTTGATTTGAATTCTAACGCTGGCCCTTACTATCTTTGTGCCTTCAGACAAGTTTCATAAAATCTTTGATTTTCTTCCTTACCTAAAAAATTGTGTTAAGCTACAATTACCTCTCTGGGTTTCTGAGAAGGTTTAGGGAAATAATATGGCTTGGATAATTTTGAATCTCCATAAATCATAGCTATTACTGTTGTATTTATTATGTATGGTAATTCAGATCAGCTGTGCCATTCAGCCTATCAGCTATTCAACCTAGCTTCCTCAGCAACCTCCCAGGCAAAGCTCCCTCCCACTTCATGTTGACAAGAACAACACTGGTGATAACAGTGGTGATCCTTGGATCCTGCAAAGACCCAATCTTTGTACTCTCAGTTATTTTTAAGAAATATGTTTTATCTGTGACTCATGAAATTTATTGAAGTGGTTTTTATGGTACAAAAAGCTTTGGGACTTGACATTTAACTAACTCTGCTCCTGAAAGGTAAGAAAAGAAAGGTATTTGGGATTTTTGTTGTTGTTGCTTTTTTCTTTTTTGCATGTTATTGCTATCTACTTATGAAATAGTTATGTCTAAAAATATGGAAGACAGGTCATTAACAAGTTATTGACAAGATATTGGTGATATTAGAAACGTAGTGGGAAATGCATGTATTCTAATTATTTGATAGTTGATCCCCACAGAGGTCTGTGTGGTAATTATTTATAAATTAGAATATTTCTTGGGAGACCACTTCATTTCCTTCCTTCCTTCCTTCCTTCCTGCCTGCCTTCCTTCCTTCTTTCCTTTCTTCCTTTCTCTCTCTCCCTTTCTCCTGGAGATAGCTACACCCCCGCCCCAATTTGTTGTTGTTTTCTTTTTTGGTATTGGGGATTGAACCCAGGGCCATGTACCTCCAAGCTACACACCTGACCCTATTTATTAATTAATTAATTAATTCATTCATTCATTCATATTTTGAAACAGGGTTTTGCTAAGTTGCTGAGGCTGGCCTCAAACCTGCGATCATCTTGTCTCAGCCTTCCAAGTACTGGGATTGCAGGTATGCACCACCATGCCTGGCAACCCCAGCCCTTTTAATTTTTTTTAAATTTTGTTTTGAAACAGGACCTTGCCAAGTTTCTGAGGCTGACCTCAAACCCTGTATCCTCCTGTCTCAGCCTCACAAGTATAGGAGTATGCTATCACACCCTTTACACTTCATTTTCTAAACATGCAGAGGAACATTTTCAAAGAACGAAACAAGAAAAATGCAAAAGAAGAAAAGACTGATTAGAAAATTAAGTCATTATCTCAGCTGGAGGGCAGTATTTTGCCTTGAGCTGTGTTTTGAATAGCCTGTGGAATTTACTTAGATTATTTGAGCTAAAGATTTGTAATTTAAAATGATATCTCTTTGTATTTATGTAGAAGCTTTCATTTTAGAAATGCTAACTGCTAAAAATACCTTTTCTAACATCCTGTGGGAAAAGATAGGAATGATAATAGCAGCCTTGACTATGAAGGTATTAGGAGAGAAATTAATATTTGAAAATCCTTGATAACCACATAACCCAAATTCTGTTGTTATGCTGTGGACATTCCATAGAAATAAGGGATTAGGGGAACTGGAAGGAGTTAGACCTCAATATGTTAATGAGTTTCATTTTCAGGGCTTAAAATATGGGTAACCATAAATTTAATTTTGACGGTCATTCTATAGTTTGCATCTTCAACACTCTTGACAGGATATTTTAAGGTAAAAAGCTTGGCTCAGCCCATCCATGTCTTAAAATGGTTGTATCGTCATGTCAGGAAATGAAATTGGTGACATTTTGGGTATTGAGCAAAGAAGTCAGTGGACAGTAGAAACCAGTGTTTTTTCTTTCAGAGAAGGGTGCTGCAAATGGGAATAGGAGAAGGCTACAATGACTATGATGCTGTGTGGGAATTGAATGTGTTGGTATGGTTTCAAGGTATATACTTAGCTACAGAAATAAATGTAAATGCAGGGGTTTGTGCTCATGTGCATTCATATGCATTTACATAAAATACATCTCTTACCTCTGTGAGAGGACCTGGGAATGGGCATCTCTGGAATAGCAAGCATGCCTAGGGCCCAGCCTGCAGTCCTCCATATGGAAGGATGAAGACTGCCTTCTTGAATGAGGAAGACACAGCTTGTGACCACTTGGGGCCCCATGTGATCTCAGGGCAGATTCTTCGCCATAAAGGAAATTATTAGGACAGTGAGTCATTTTGAATGGAGCCTCAGTGAATGGCACATGACTTCTTGTTCTTTGTACTGTTCTTGCAACTTCTTTGTAAGTTCAAAAATAAATAGAAGTTGAAATAAATAATAATAATAATAATAATAATAATAATAATGGCCAGGATAATAATTGTCTTATTACTCTCTAGTTCTTTTTGTCAGTAAATTTAAAATTTGGGAATTTGACCAAACTCCCAAAATCAGGGATTATTAAACTCCACTAATCATGGATTAAAACGAGTCTGTTAATTGCAAATAATGAGTCTGAATAATGGCAGTATTTTTATACTCTTTCTTTTTGGAACATACTTTGATTCACTAAATGCCATGCTTTTAAGAAGTGGGCTGCGTTTCAGAAACCTATTTCTCTGAATTGCTTTTGTAAAATCATGTTTCTGAATGCTACTAAATGGAGAGGTTTTTAGAACATAGGTCCCAGGTAATTAAGGGAAAGGTACTTTCCTTGCCTTGGAATAATTTCAAATGTGAGAGGCATGGCAGAAATGTATGAAGACAAATAACAGATTTCCTATTAGAATTCTTTGCCTGGATTAGTAGCTATGAGAATCTTCTTAGAACTGGTTTTCTTCTCTTTACCTCACTTTTTCCCAGACCACAGATGGGCAAATATCAGTATGATGTGTTCTAAGGATTTTTTACTTTATGTTATATTGGGCATACATTTTACAATCCTCTTAAGTTCAAATGAACTCGGTAAATTCTATTTAGGATCCTCAGGACAGGGACCATGATCTGTAGGAAGTGGTGTATTTAATCATTCTAAACTGCTTATTGGTATAATTTCATTACTGCAGATCCCTGTACCACCTTTTCTAATGTCTCCAATTGCTGGGGCCAGGCCGCTTTTAATTTTTATCTAAAAAGTGTTATGATAAACATCCTTAAAAACCAGTCTATTTGTTGGAGTGTAGAGAGGGAGAATCTGCTTAGTGCATAAGCCTCAGTTTTCTCTCAATCATCTAGTCTCACCTAGGCTTGAGCTAGGTATAGAGAATCTTGAGATGAGAGGGCCACAAGAAGAAGGAAGTGGAAAAAAGCGGTTTTCACTGGGGAGGATTCCATACAACAGTGAGGTGCCAGGGAAGCTTTCGGAAATAGCTTACTTAGTGTGAATGACTTAATTTAATGCTTTGCTGAGACCTTGGGCTCAACATTAGTTGCCAGAGTTTAAGGTGGAGATATTCAACATATTGTGTGTAGTGGTTTGGATTTAGAATGTCCCCCTAGCCCTCAGGCATCTTTTCAACCATGATATCTTTTTCCCACCAGTTACCTTGAGTCTGTGTAGAACAACAGGGTTTCTAATGATGGCCTTGGTTGCTATTCCTTTTTTATGTCATTTTGGCATGACTTAAACATTTTTCATTTGCTTTTTGAAATAAGATGCTGTTCCAGGGCAGAGATGAAATGTTTTCTTTATCCAGTAACTTGCAAGTGTGGTACATCCATTAAATCCAGTTACACATGTAACAGAATGTACTATTGTTATTGTCAGTGACCTCACTGATTAATTACAGGCTGACCTGCTTGACAACTTCCTACTGATTTTACTTCCTGAGTGATTAGTTCCAATGTTGCTTATGCAGTTGGAGTAAAGGAGGCTTACAATAATAGTCCTACTTTGGAACACTCTCTGCTCTACTGACTTTAATTAGCCAAACACTCCACAGAGGAAGTGGGTATTTATTTTTGTCATAAATGAAAAGGGTTAAGAGACTCATTGCAGGTCCTTCAGCAAGTCACTGGTACCCATCATATGGGATGAGAAGAAATCAGCCATTCTTCTCTTACATATCTGCTCTATGGGTTCCAGTGGAGAGAAGGTAGCTGTAGGTTCACAAAAGAGCAAGTAGCATCTGGCACATTTCCCACAAAAGATGGTAATCCACAGCCTGGTTCCCATTCTGAATGTAGATGGAAAGGTGAAATGCAGCCACTCTCCAATAGTTTGGGGAAGATTTTTTTTATTAGGGAATAAATGAGAAATTATGTTAATTAGGGTAAAAATTAATCTGTCATCACAAAGACACTCCTAAAGTATAGGGGCATAAAGATAAATAATTTATTTCCCTTTAATGTAACAGGTCTGGGGTGGAAAGTTCAGGTTGATGTGGTGGTTCTACTCCATGCAATCAAGGAAGGGCCAGGATTTCTGCACTTTGTGACCCTATTGTCTCCTTGCACCTTATCTCCATGATTGATGGTGGGTCACAGACACTTCTATGTTATAACCAATGAAGAAAGGAACCTCAGGGCATTTAGCTTAACATTTACATTGGAAATGACCTAGAAGTTGCATTCTGTTGACCTGACCTGGCATATCCAGCTGAGGAGACTGAGGAATGCTGGTGGTTTCCAGTTGTGTGGTCATCATTTCCCATTACCATGAAAGAAGATAACAGGTATTGGTAAACATGCAGCCATTTCCACCTCACATTCATTTGCTATGGCCCTTCGCCTTGGAAAGGTTTGCAAAGGGCATAGGCACTTACTCTGTTGGTTGAATGAATTACGTCAAGTATTAAAAATATATAGAAAATATCAATTTACAGACACCAAA
This sequence comes from Glis glis, assembly GCA_004027185.1. NCBI lineage: Eukaryota > Metazoa > Chordata > Mammalia > Rodentia > Gliridae > Glis > Glis glis. The sequence continues at coordinate 6,530 of PVJS01004059.1, forward strand.
TCCTGTCCTTGTGTAAACACACACTATCTGGACACAAGTTTTCCCTTCTAATTTAATCATGCTGCTTACTTAAACCTAAACTTGTTCACTTGCTCAGCAAAGTGGATATATCATATTTGTTTTACTTGAGTAAGCTTTTCTTCTTGAATGAGTTTTGATTCTCTCTCTCTTTCTCTCTCTGCATAAATAGCATTCCTTCCCCTCAGATCTCAATAACAGAGATATGACACCTGTAACTGAGGCCTAATTGAGACTATTCATATTGTGAGGCTGCTGTCTACTCCTATATCAGGCACCGTTCATCATAAAAGGATGCTTAAATAAAGGAAATCAATCTTGTATCAACAGCAAGCACATGGAACACCAACCTGCTATATCAAACCAGTATAAATGGATGTCTAGATGTTCATCTTTTGCCCAAAAGATCTAAATTAAATTCCAGTAGATTTTTAATTTGGAAAAAATTATCTCTACATACATTTCACCTTTTTATTTAATATTTTGTCTTACCTAATATCATTTCAATAATTATTCTTTAAGAAACTGCTATGATTCAAGTTCTATGTATGAATCAAATGTTTAGCAGGTGAGGACTGACACATCCAGAAGTTTTTAGTCCAGATAACTTATTCATAAGTGGTATAACCAATGTATAAGCAATATGCGGTAGGAGTATGGGAGAGGGCAAGTGTATTAATCACCTTTCTGTCACTATGATAACATACCTGAGATAAATGACTTATAAAGAGAAAGGTTGATTTTGGCTCATTATTCTGGAGGTTCTATTCCAAGATCAGGAGGCCCCATTGCTTTAGGTTTCTGGCATGATGGGCATATCATGACAGGGACACATGGTGGAGAAAGACTTTTTATATCATGAGCCAGTATAATGGTTCAGATTTAGAATGTCCCCCTAACCCTCACGGAAACCAGGCAGCCATGTTGGAGGTGGGACTTAGTTGCCAAGGAGGGGTCCCTGGGGAATGTGGCCTTGAGGATTATATAAGGTCCTTCCTCCCCTTGTTCTTTCTCTCTTGCTTCCAGCCTCCATGATTTGAGAGAAGCACCTTGTTCTCTCCTTCTCTGCTTCCCACCACCATGCCCTGAACTCTGCAGACCCAGCCTGACATGCACTGAACTCTGAAATTTCCAAAACTGTGACCAAATAAATCTTTTCTCTGAGTTGTGTGTGGTCAGGCTTATTGCATCACAGCAGTAAGAATGCTAACTGAGACAGCCAGAAAGCCACAAGAAGAAGAGGGAAGGGCTGAGGTTCCTCAATCCCCTTAGAGAGCATGCCCCCAGTGACCTAAGAACCTCCCTTAAGGTCCCATATTCTAAAATTTCTACTACTTATTTAGTGCCACTTTGGGGGTAGATCCTTTAACACATGAACCTTTGGGAGACATTCTATATCCAAACTATAGCAGACATATTAATTCAAAATAAGAAATCTCAGAAAGGCTACTTGGGAGAAGGAAGATTTGAACTTGGCCTTTGAACCTTAGATGGACACATATGATAGGAAGTCTGTGGCTGGCAGGAAGAAGAGCTGAGCTTCAGAGATGGAAAAATTCAGAAAGAGATTGCCCTGTTGCATTTGGATGGGGCAGGAGGGTAAGTGAAAAAAACAACATCAACAGGTAGAAACCAAATTGTGGATGGGTAGAGAAACATCCAAAATGTTATATGGTAGGAAGTGGTCAGGTTCTCAAAAATATAATTTCTCATCATAAAATCGTTCAGATTTTAATTTATTATTACTTATGTCAAACCCTAAAAATTGCTAACAATGTAAAAAAGAAAAGAGTGCTGAAAAACTAATTCCTGATCATTCATAGACTAGTCCTCTGCATTATACAGTAATCTAGTTTGGTTAGGTACAAGTATTTTAGTAAGGTAAAGCTTATTGCCTGTTTATTATATGCTAGGCATAGTTTGCTGATACAGAGGGACAGAAACCAAAGGAGAAATATGTAGCAGACATTTGTTGTTGTTTTGCCTACATCTTTTAATTTTTCTCATCTTTTGTTAGAAACCCTCTATCTCAGTATATGAAATCAAATGAAGTTGGATTTTGATACAAAGTTTAAGGTGTACTAAGTTGATTCCAAGAGAAAATAAGTTAGAAACTGCAAAAGAGTCAACAGGGACCCATTTCTACTACTGGACAGATAATTCAAACAGCAGCCAAATTCGTTTGACCTCTGTGTGTGTTCTCCCTTAAGGACAAAGAGGACAAGCTAATGGCCTGGATGGTTTGTGGTGGGTCTCCAAAATGCTAATTCAAATGCAAGACCCTTTAAAAGAATTCTATTACCAAGCCAAATATAAATTTACCTGACCTTGGAACAAAGCAATAAAACCCACTTAAAGTGCTTATGATGACCTTCTGGCTTTGAAAATGTGGCTTTTGTGATCTCACATCCTCTTAGGCTGAAGTCTAATATCTTTCTTCTCTAAATAAGAGCCATAGGGTAACTTGTGATTCTTAGTGGGTCCTGTGCTTGTCACAAATGGGCTTTCCACACTGAGCTGGCTTTCTGAGTACAGGCCTGCCTTACGTATATGCCTAGATGCAGCATAGAAGGGAGGGAAACTCAGGGGGACGTGATTTGGGAAGTATTTCGGAACCATGTGGAATGCATGCATGTATTTCTATCAGTCCAGAGTGCATTAGGACACTTAGTGTACTAATTATGCCACTCTTAACTTCCTTATTTTGCCTATAATGGTATCTTTTCAGAAAGAGGTTTTTTATGTCTAATGCAGTTTTGCGATTGCAGAGATTAGTAGGAATACCAAGTCAATTTTTGCTAAGCTATAAGCATACCAGCTGTTTTACAAAGCTCATGACAGGAGCTTAAAATATTTTTACTCCCCAAAAGGCATAGGATTTTATCATTTTAGCTGCAGGCAAAATAGCAAGCATCTGGCTTCTGTCACAGAAGTTGTTGCAAAGGAATCAGAACATTTTCTACCTCTATTTCCTTGGACCTGTCTTGTTTTAACAGTAGTTAAACTGAAAGAGTAAACTAGTTGGCCATTTATTCAGTATTCATTCTTGGGCTTTAGAGATGCAGAGTAATAAGACACAGTCCCATTTGTTGAATGGCCAAGGAGCATGTATCATTTTTAAACTCAACAATAAATCTTTTGTAGACAATATTGCCCCCCCCCGAATAGGTCAGGAATCATCTAATTTATTTTTTAAGCATGTGAGCCATTTTTTATATCAATTAAAACAAGGTATATTTTAAAATGTATCTATGAGATAATTTGACATTTGAGCCCTCATGGATTTTTGATGATATTATAAAATTATATTTCTTTAGGTATTATGTTTATTTGGTTTGTTTCTATGGACTTTCCTTTTATTGTGGTAAAATATACATAACATAAAATTTACCATCTTAAACATATTAAGTATATAAGTCAGTAATATTAAGTACATTCTCCTTGTTGTGTAAGCAGCCTCCAGAACTTTTAACTTTATAAACATCAAACAATTCCCTTCTCCCATCTTCCAAGTCCTTGACATTAACTTTATCTCTATGAATTTGAATTTAACTATTCTAATTACCTCTTATAAGTTGAATCATATAGTATTTGTTTTTCATCATTGGCTTATTTTTCTTATCATACAGTCCTCAAGATTCATCCATGTAGCATGTTTCAAAATTTCTTTCCTTTTAAAGGCTGAATGATATTCCATTCAATGCCAATACTACATTTTAGTTGTCTATTCATCTGTTAAAAGATACTTGGATTGCTTGCATCTTTTGACTATTGTGAATAATTCTGCTATAAATATGTACTTCTGTGAATCCTGCTTTCAATTCTTTTATGTATATACCTAGATGTAGAGTTTCTGGATAATATAATAATTGTATTGAGGAGCTTCCATACTTTTTTCCACAGTAGCTGAACCATTTTACATTCCCAACAGGAACTCACAGTGTCCCAATTTCTCCACATCCTTACCAACACTGGTTATTTTCAGTTACTTTGTTAGTTTATTTGTTTTAGAATAATGGAAATGAGGTAGTCTAATTCTGTTCATGGAGCACCCCTAAGGGGAAGACCCTGAGACAGATTGCACTGGGTTCTGAGGATCTTTACAGTCAGTTGACAGATTAATAATTCTCTAGTGGCATCAGATAACAATCAGGTACACTCTGAATCTTCCACATTCTAGAAGGATAATTAACCTAAGGTTAAGAGTCTACAATGCTTACCCTGTTGCAAGATGCAGTCTTCTTTGTGTAAAGGATTCATGTGAAAGGAGTCCCATGAATATGAGTAAATTCTGTTTAAAATGTTTTGCTGCTGGGTGTGATGGCACACCTGTAATCCCAATACTTGGGAAGCTGAGACAGGAGGATGATAGGTTCAAGGACAGCCTCAGCAAGTAGTGAGACTCATCAACCTAGCAAGACCCTGTTTCAAAATAAATAATAAAAAAATAGGGCTGGGGGTATAGCTCAGAAGTAGAATGCCCCTGGGTTTAATCTCCAGTACCACAAAAAAAAAAAAAGAGATCAGCAAATACATTTTTGGTTGTAAGTTGCGGAGGGCCCCACTAAGTAGCTGAAGTTGGCCATGAACCTGCGCTACTCCTGTCTCAGCCTCCCAAGTATGGGATTACAAGCATGTGCCACCATGCCCAGCCACTAATCTCTTATTTGAATACATGTCAATATAGTAAGTGATTCAACTCCCTGGGTAGGCCAGAAAAGCCCATTGTAGCAGAGAGAGAGAGAGAGAGAACTACATATGGTAGAATTTCGTTATACTGCATTTTTCAGTCACCTATGTTTCTACTTCTAGCTTGTAATGCCAGAAACCCAGGATCTTAGACCTCATTGCATATGCTCCCTTAACAAACACAGGAGAAGCAGAACCCCTCTCTGGAAGCCTCTGTTCCTTTGTTTTTAAGCAATCACATGTGTCATGGTGGGAGACTTGACATCAGAAGGAGAAAGAATCTCAAGTCAGGATTCAAGAGCTTAGGTGTAGGGGTGCATGCAGAGACATTTGGATAACAATTGTTTAATTTACACTGCTTTCAAAGAGAAGGATTCCATGTAATCTCCCTTGTTCCCTGGGTTTTCTGAGCCACCCAACAATGGCCATTTTCACCTCTGTGCATTAATTCCTCTGTTACCTTAGTCATCCATTCATTGACTGAATCAGATAACTGTACTTCTATTGATCACATCTTTTTTAATACTTAGTATGTATCCAGCATCTTGCTGGACCCAGGGGATACAATGGTAAAAAGGACAATTTAGACCCTGAACCTATAGCTTCTATGGTCTATTGGTATTTATGGATTATTCATAAGTGAGAAGCTCTCAGTCAAAGGAATGTCTATACTTATAGCAATCGAACTACAGGTTGCTTTACCATAATATCCATCCCCTTCCCCCTTGACATTTGCTGCCAAAATCTACAGTATCATTCAGAATGTTTTCTATTTTGGTAGTGCTTCTAAATGGGCATGAGATGGATTGCTTACAGGAAAAAAGTGTGTGTGTGTGTGTGTGTGTGTGTGTGTGTGTATGTGTGTGTATGTGTGTGTGTCAAGTTTAGCATAACAACATGCAGCATTAGGAAAAGCATACACATTTAGGTGTTCATTCATATACATATATATAATATACACATATATCACTTTGGAGCTAGGAATAAGAATTATTTTGATTTCCACATGTCCTCCACATCAACTCTATGTACTCTTATTTTTTCATCACCCCCTGTTTCTTTGTAAGATGAAAGCTTCTCTTTGGTAGGAATGATGGAAGCTAACAAAGATGTGAACCTTTTGGTTGAACCTGAGTTGGGTGGCACATGAGCTCAGAAGAGGATATTGGAGTCAGTCTCTCATTATGTATATGTCTAGGAACTCACATCCCCATCATGGCTCCTCTGAGACTCCTCCACTTCCCAGCCTGTGTTTCCTCTTGGTTTCACCTTAGATTGCATTTCTGAGAAGGCTAGAATCTGTTGAATTGAGTACAGGGATGTGGGCAACTGAACAAAAAATGTTCTATTTCTTTCCCGACAGGCTTTTAACAGGCTGTGGTTATAATGGGAGAGAAATGCATTCTGTCCACTTCACAAATTGCTTTTCTTTCTGAACATTATGGTAGGACTTCCTGGCCCAGGATTTCCCTGCTTGTTGAATTTGGTCCTTCTTTTGTTGGTCCATGAACTAAAAAAGAAAAGAATAAGCCCTTTGTAACCCAAATTACAAGTAATAATTAAGTCTTTTATAAAGGAAGGCTTATTCCCACATCTTATTCCAAGGTACAGGACGTGTTTTCTCATTATGAAATGCTTTAGGTATTCATTGGTAGTGGATGAAGCATAAATAAATATGACCTCATTCATATGGAGCCTCACCATGTGCACATACAAGCATGTTCTCAAGTGCTATTAATGTTATACAGAACAGTATTGGCCAGACTCCCTAGACTAGTTCCCCTACCTCCACTGTAACGCTCTCATGCTTGGAGGTTCCTGGGGCAGGCAGGTGTGATTGTCATCCACCTGCTCTCAATTATTCTAGAATAAGAGAGACCATTGGGCAATGTCTGTGTATGCATCTCAAGATAGATTGTGGGGGCAGGGGTTTAGATGGAAGAGAGCTGGTTGGTATGAGAAAGCTTGAGTGATGGTTCCCATGTTATCATTAATCAATACATAGCTTACAGAGGGTAACCACTTTTTTGAGGGTAAGAAATACACAGCATTTGTTATGTATCTTTTCCTTTTAAGAATTCATGGGGAGATCATAGACATTTTTGGGTAACTCTACTGTTTGTGGGGCCTTCTCCATTGAGTGATCTGAGGGCCCTGGCTCTACCAAGTCCCACTTTCTAAAGCACATCAATGACAACTCCAGAACTGTTATGTGGGTTCAGGGAAGCAGCCTAACTAGAATGAGCTCCAGGGACTTCTCTTGAAGCCACATGTGCAAAGTCAGCATGATTTCCCCCCCAGATTATATATACATTCAAGGTGCCTCATGGTGACAGAGATTATGGGCACCATGCTTTGGTGAAGTTCTCTTCCAGATTGGGTGGCCTGCAAATACAGTGTTCCCGTGCACCAGCCCACCTCTCAGGAGATTACCTTGTCTCTGTGGACCTTATCATGCATCACAGGCAGTACAAGGAAGTGAGCCATGGATGCAATGACAATGAACATTTTTATTATTGAACCAGGTAACATGCTTTTTGGTATCCCATTATAAGAAAAACAAAATGCCTTTATATTGGCTATGTTTATAAAAAAATTTGACTATAATCTATATCAGGCTTCAATTCTGCCAGACATCCAGAGTATCATAATCCCACCAAGTGCCAGTGCCCTGTTCCCCTTAGTAAGGCTGGTTAAGTTTTTAGGAGCTTGAGAGCAATCATTATGTAGCTCTATCCTAGTGTGCCCACCTGTATTACTAAGATTTTTTCCCATGCTTCCTTTCTTTACTACTTGAACAACCAACATTCAGGAAGATTTTTTTTCCCTCTTCATTTTCTAGTTTAACTCTTCTTCTCTGTTCCTATATCTTATATCATTCTTTCATCATCTCAGTGCACTCCATTCTCAATATTCTTTCTCTTTACACCTGTCTCACTGCATCCTCGTGCATGTTAGTGCATAATTTACAAATTGTTTTAAAAAATTCACTCAATTGCTAAAAATGTGTCTGATAACACAACCCCGTCAATTATGGAATGTGTTGGATTGGAAATGACTACAGGAGTCTCTTTTTTATGCAAATAAAGTTTATTAACATTTTTAATTCCAAAAAAATAAAATTCGTTTTTGTTTTGTTTTGGGATAGGGTCTCGCTATATTGCTTATGCTAGTCTTGAACTCTTAGGCTCAAATGATCCTCCTGCCTAGCCTTCCAAGTAACTGGGAACACAGATGTGCTCCTCCACACCTAGCTGGGGATCTTTTATAGCTACATTAAGCTATGGTCTTACTGCAATACTCTCTTAGTTACCCATCAAATGTTTATTGTTAATACTTTTTGTATACTTACAGGTAATGGGCATTTTCTAATCTTCACAACAAACCTGTAGAATATCATTATTCTTGATTGGTAGCTGAGGAAATGAAAACTCAGAGTTCATCTGTTGCCCAGACCCACAAAGTTAGTGACAGGAGAGAGACATGTTTTAAACTTTGGTCTCTGTGACTCCAACCAAGCTCTGCCATTCTAGAGGCCTCTTCATGGGAGAGAGTTCTAGGCTTTGGGAAGTCTCTTTGTCCATTTTTCAAGCAATCCGTAGCTGCTTATTTGCATGGAGGTTTGGCATATTACTCGTCTCCCTTGGAAAGTGAATGTGTTGATGCAAAGTATATCCTGAGAAATGCGGACCTTTCTTAGAAAATGACTCCTATTGACAATAATGACACATTATTGATAACAGGATGCAAAACTAAATGACCCAGAATGCTTGACTAGTCTCAAGTTTATAACTGAGTTCAACATGCCAGACTGATATGAATCAAAATGAGAAAAGCCTTTCGTAAAATGTTTGAAATAGTAAAATAGAAAAATGTATCAGTAACCCTTGGGAATGCAAAAGGTCTCATTCAGTTAAAAATCTGTATTTGATTTTGAGTTTCTTATGTGAATAATCTCCACAGGATATCTTTTTCTTTGAAGCTCATAGTTGGAGAATAATGTTGAAAACCACATTGAAGAATCTGATGGGGATTGGGGAATCATCAAACAGGCAAACTTGTGGCATAACTTTTTGCTAGATTTTTTTCTTTTTCAAAATGGTTTTCTTAAGTCATCTGCATAATCAGGCATAGAGGGCTTGTCTTGTATAGCACATAAAAGTTTCCACAGGGTTTTGAAGGCATTGTTTTAGCTTCACAGAGTTTTCTAGAGGAGGAGTATGTATGCTCTCTTGCTTGGTGTTGCTGCCTGGATAACCTTGGTCAAGAACTAGGCTCTCCATCCCAGTGCAATTCTCCGCTTCCTCTCTGAGATAGTCATAATGGTAGTTATGATAATAAAGGCCTAATAAAACTATTCTTAAGATTATTGGAGGCAACAGTCAAAAGTGCTTAGCCCAGTTTCCAGCACAACTATAATACCAGTATTTGTGAAGCTGAGACAAGAAGATCGTAGGTTCAAGAATAGCCTCATCAACTTAGTGAGACCCTGTTTCAAAAAATAAAAGAATAAAATAGGGCTGGGGGTGTAGCTCAGAGGTAGAATGCTCCTGGATTACATCCTCAGTACCACAATAAATAAATAAATAAATAAATAGCCTGGCTTAGTGGCACAGCCTTTAATCCCAGTACTTGGGAAGCTGAGACAGGAGGATCATAGGTTTGAGGCCAGTGTGTAGTAACTTAGCATGACCCTGTTTCAAAGCTTAAACAATAAATAAATAAAAAGGGCTGTGGGTGTAGCTCAGCGGTAGACCACCCCTGTGTTCAATCCTCATTACCAAAAAAAAAAAAAAAAAAATTAACAGGCAGAGAGATAGCTATAACAAGAAAAAAGTGGGCACAAGAAGTCAAAAGCACAGATGCGAGTAGAGGAGATGTCCAACAACCTACTTATCTCAACTGTACCTACAGTATCATAAAAGCCACTTCATTATAGCACAGTGTGATCATGGATATTCTTAATGGTGACTTGAAATCATTAAGCCTTTCCGTTTAATCATGATTAGCTTTAAAGATAGTCAAAGGAAAGTTTACAATCAAAAGACATTCTTTGAGTTGGGGGTGTGGCTCAGTGGTAGAATGCATGCTTAGCATATACAATGCCCTGGGTTCTAATCCCAGAACACACACACACACACACACACACACACACACACACATACACAAAAGAGTTATTTGTTGTATAAGCACATAAAGATATAGTATTCAGTCCACTTTTGTAAATTCAGAAGCTATAAAATCACAGTTGCTAGAATCAAACCTAAATAAGAGTTATGCAGACCCATAGTGAGGCCCAACTAGCCTCTTTTCTGAATTAACTGCATGAACTTTTAATTTCTCCTGACTTTTGCTGCATCTGCAGTGGTCAAGGTTGCTTCCCTCAAGAAAGTTAAAATCCGCCAGGCGTGGTGGCGCACTCTTGTAATCCCAGTACTTTGGGAGGCGGAGACCGGAGGATCCAGGTTCACGGCCAGTCTCAGCTCTCTCTCTCTCTCTCTCTCTCCCTGTCTTTCTCTCTCTCTCTCTCTCTCTCTCTCTCTCTCTCCCTCTCTCTCTCTCTACCTAGTGAGGCCCTCCACAACTTCGTGAGACCCGGTTTCAAAATAAAGTATAAAAAAATAGGGCCGGGGTTGTAGCGCAGAGGTAGAACGCCCCTGGGTTCAATCCCCGGTACCGCAAAAAAAAAAAAAAAAAGAAAGTTAAAATCCTGCTGGGAAGAAAAGACTTACATTTGTACAAATTGAACAGAACAAGTATGTTTATAATAAAGTGCTTAGTTCTGATAGTAAGTGCATTTGAAGTTAGGATTAGGTGAAGCTAATAGAGAAGGCTTCATGGAATAAGGCCAATTTAAGATAGATTTCAAAGAATTGCTTAGAGTTATATATTTGCTCATTCATTAACTCATTCAATAAATATTTATTGAGTGCCTACTATGTGCAAAGTTATAATGTAAGTGCTTAAGATACAATAAATACGCCAAACAAAGCATTCTGCTTTCATAAAACATATTTTGTAGTGAGGTAAGACAGATCATAAACAATCAAATCAAAAGTAAATGAGAATATTTCAGAGAATAAAAAGTACTGGAAAAAGATAAGATAGAAAGTGGTAAAGACTAATTGGGTGAAGACATGAGGAGCTACTTTAGAGAAGGTGGCTGGGGGAGGCATCAGCAGAGGTGATGTTTTAGCTGAGACTTGAATGGTCGGAAGGAGCTGGACATTGTAAAATGGAGAAACAGAATTCCAGTAGTGGGAACAGCAGTGCAAAGGTCTGGAGACTAACAAACCCAGCAGCTTAAAGTATAGGAATAGAGAAAAAGCCTCTGAGACACGATCCCTGAGGAAGAAGGGGAATGCCATCAAAGAGGGAGAGAGGGAGAGAGGGAGGCAGGGCCAGAGCACAGAGAAATTTAGACTTAGTGTAAATGAGACAAGCCATAGAAGGTTTTAAATGGGGAGAGATGTGAACCAACTGGTTTTGAAAAGGTCATCTGATTTCTATAAGAAGAAAGGTGAGGTGGGATAGGAATGGAGATGAGAGTAAACACATTCCATGTAGGTAGGCAGGCATCTTCAAATAAGAATAGAATGCAAGGTTGTGTGTGTGTGTGTGTGTGTGTGTGTGTGTGTGTGTGTGTTGGAGGAAGTGGTCTGACTAGGAGTAAGGGAATGTCAAAGGACATCAGGATGGGTGGGCACATAAATGTGTGGGATTTTAGACTGGAATCTACTGCATAAAGAATAACATTTTGTAGCTGAGAGGGACACTTCTCTTTTTGTCCTTCTGCAAAAGAGATTAGGGTTTGTATTCACATCATTATTTCCAATGCTTGATTGTCTCTGAAAATTCACAGAGAAAAATAACAGTGCAACCAGTTCCTGATTTTGAAATGGGCTAGTTCTTAAAATCCAGCCCTCTGCAAACCCAGGACTTTGGAAGTCTAGTGATTCCAGCCAGGTATTTATAACACATATGCATCTGCTTCTACCTCAGTAAGAATAATAGCTGACATTTGTTGGGTTTGAACTGTCCATAAGACATAGCTGTAAGTGCTTATGTGTCTTACCTTATTGAATTATCTCATTTTTAATCACAATTTGCCAAGAGGGAAGCAGGCACAGATTGGCTTGTTCAAGGTGAGAGAAAATGAGAGATGGTGTCAGAATTCGAACCCAAGCACTTTGACTTTAGAGGTCATGTTATTAACTGCCTTACCTTCCTATGGCTTCATTGGCTGGTGCCATGTTCTAGCAAGAATCTTTAGGGATACGGTTGTGACTGAAGCATGCTGCATATTTAAAAGGGGTCAGATGAGCAGCTCATTCATGCTCCTGGAAAGGCTTGCTATTCAGTCTGATTCCCTTCTGCTGGTTTTCTATGTTATGTTATTAAACAGGTCCTGTAATCCACTCCAGACCCAAAATGTCATCGCCCTTAATGGGTGGATGATAAATGTTTATTGTTGGGTTTATTCAAAAAATTAAATAAAATAAGCTTTCTGAACCTTGTGAGCAAAAGACTTAGTAGACACAGGGTTGGTTAATTTTCATTCCACACATTTGTTGGCCCTGGCAGATATCAGTCAAAAAATAAAAGTAACCATACTGGTAGTATCTATGTGCTTTTCAACAAAGATTTGAGAGCCCTGTCTATACAGAGGTTCATCTTGCAAAGACTTAATAACTTTCAGTAGGCATACTGTGAGAAAAGGTGATGAATAATTTAACCCAAATTTTACTAATCAGAATAAATGTATAGAAGTCATGTTGTGATGGCTTATGTTTTCTCAGTCATTCCCGATGTTTGGTAAGCTTCACTTGGGTTTCTAAGTCATTTGTGAGAATTACAGGCTTTCTCTAGCTCTCTGTTGCTGCCTGGTCTAGCCCCATGGTAACGATCCCTATCACACGTTGCTCTGGGAAAAGCAATTCTAGGACCATGCAATTCCATAGTAACTTCTTCTTCCTTCCAAGAGACTAGCTTGTATGTGAATAAATTAGACCACAAGCCCTGATCTCATCCAAAGTCCAAATGAAGGGAAAATAATGAACTTTGCTTGTAATTCTCAAGGCTAGTTGTTTGATCATTTCAGTAAAAAATTAAGTGTGTTTTATTAGAACTGTATGAAATAAAACAGTGTCTCAATTTCAGAAAGGCACTGGAACTTTTTTTCTTCCATGACATTTAGCCATACCAGGATCCCTGTTTTCATGTGGTCTGGATTCTGATATTCTATATTATGAAACCAAAGAGAGACAGTAGATTCAAAATGTTGTAGAAGTTGTCAGAATTTTCCTGAGAGGAAGAGGCCAACTAGGTTTCCATTTGTACTACAATTGATATCATATGCCTATTGCCTTGAGGCCCATCTCAGTGTCAGATTGTGTCCAAGGGTTCTGTTCTGTTCTGTTCTGTGGGGGTCCAGTAGCTACGCCAATGAGTTTTTGTGTTTCCAACCACAGGGGAAGTTTTTAAGAGTCTACCTCCCACAGTAACAGCTGAACAGATAGTGAAATGTTCAAAAAATGCTATGTAAAAAAGGAAATGTTAACATATATGAACCAATTTGCTGAGTAGAGATTATTTTCTTCCTTTTTATTATAAATTTGGGCTCAGGGAATGTGGAATAACCTTATAAACTTAATGATATTTAATTAGTCTTTAACATCTTCTACATCTATGGCAGTAGACTGGGAGCCATGAAGAAATAATGGCATGAGAAGTGTTCTTCTTGCAGGTGATGAGTCTAAAATCTTCCCTGAGTATCTTCCAGTCCCACAGTATTTACCCCCAGGTCAAATCCTGTAATACTCCATGACAACATCACTGTTCCAGGTAGAGTAGAGCATTTCCTTCCTCTACTTAGACTTTATGTGGGAATTTTGGTACTCACTGCTCTTCAGTAATTGACCCTATTGGATATACTCATCCTACATCCCCTTACTCTACTCCCAGCAGCAGTTGTGGTCTTTAGGAAGGTGACCTCTGCTCCCCTAAGCCCCTCCCTCTCATGGCACCCTCATTCCTTGGTCAAGTCAAGGACAGGGCAATGTTCTGTGATGTTCTTTGCTTGAGCTAAGGACTCTGGATCAAACAGGTCTGGGTTGACATGTGTGCTCTGCTACATATTAACCCAGTGCCCATGATCAAACAATTTATCCAGTCTGAACTTGGTTTTCCTCATCTGTAAATATAATGCCTCCTGTATTTTTATGAAAACAAAAGTGAGATAAAAGTGTAAAGCACTAAACACAGAGCCTGGCCTAATGGAAAATACTGTGTTCAGTGCATAAAGCTCAAACCAAGTGTGTCCTCGTGCAGCTTCCCCAGTGCCTGTGGCATCGTTACTGTGTCCCTCCTCCTGCACTCAGAGTCTCAGTCACCAACTTCCTGTAAGGAGGAAGCATGGATTTCATCTACTTTTCCCACACAACACCTAATCTGTCAGACAGGAAGGACTTGACAAACACTTATTGATCTCATGTTAGTGACAAAAGTAATCCTCCCTCATCCTGTTGAGGCACAAATTGGCAGCATGCGTGCCAGAGGAAGCCAGCATAGAGCTCTCCTATGAGTAACCAGGCTTCTCAGAGTAAGCTGGACAGTACCTGGGTCCACGGCACTCAGCCTACAGATATGTAACAGGCTCAGTACAGTGATGAACAAGACAGATGCATCTCTACCCTCAGACAAGGTATCATCAGGTGGGGAAAATGTCTTTCCATTAACACACACATTAGTCTATAATGAGGAAAATAGCATTCCCTGAGAAAAAATAAGGGAAGGGGGGAACTAATGCAGCTTGGAAATTCTCCTCCAAAAAGTACAAGTGACATCATAATTATTGAAACCACTTACAGATCTATTTGTGTACTCTTATATCCATCAAAAAATTAAACCTTATAAAAAATTAACCTCAAAAAAATGCAATACGACAGCCATGATGATTCCCCTTTTAAAAATGCAAAACACTGAAATCTGGGGAGAGTAATTTTTACTGAGTCAACCCCTATTAAGTGGCAGAGCCTGGGCTACTGCCAAGAGTATCCACAATCTTCTGCCCAGGTGGGATGATCAATTTGTAATACTTCTTGCTAGGTCTCCTTTGCCAGATGGTTTCCAAGTTATCAGTTTTCAGAATGGGTGGCCAGCCAAGGAAGTATGCTCCAATGGGGCAAACAGTAAATTCAGTGAACATAGAATGTCATTCTTTAACCAAAAACTCATGTTCTTTCCTCATATACAAGCTGAATGAGTTAGTGGTGTGATAAAGCTCCAGCTTTTTCCACTCATTAGACCATCAACAACTGGTGACCGACTCCCAGTCCAATTCCCTCTTGGTTTATACTCACTTCTGTGAAATCAAAAAAGCAGCACCGTGTTTTCTCAGTGAAACGAGTCATGAGATTTCTCTTATTGCAGTGTTTGTGCCTCATAATTCTGTCCCAGAAGTTTCCTAATGAGTTTTTTTTTGTTTGTTTTTAATTACTAGGCAGAAAATTCTGTTCTCGTTTAGGGTGAAGCTGTGTCGTCCCTTCCAGCCTCATCCAGTTAGCAAGCTTCCTTCTTCCCCATGGAGTAACATGCAACATGTGCGACCTTCCATAAGAATGGAAACTTGTCTAGGTCAGGGACCTAACACATCAGGCAGGGGCCCCAGGCACTGCCCAGAATGCAAGCAAGCAGGAAAGATTCTCTGCTCTTGCAGCTTCTGCCCTCCCACCTCTTCTTTCCAGCTCACTGATGAGCAGACGTCTCCACTTGCTAAAGACGATAATAGCAATAATAAAAGCACTTTCATTTGCTGAGTGCTGTCTCTATGTCAGTCATTCTGCTACCTGCTTTACATGCATGGTTTAGTTTAATCCTTACAATTATTTTCTATGGGTGCTGTTATTAAATCACATCGTAGAGCTGAGAAACCTGAGAATCAAAATGGTCAACTGGTTTGTTCAAGGCACACAGTCTGTAAACTGTGGAAATGGAACCCAGACCTTGCTCTGAGTCCCAGATCTGGTTCCTAAGCAGCTGTGTGAGCTCTGGGGCAGAGAGAGCTGGGAAGTACCAAAATCTCTCTTTAATTTCTTATTGTTTGGCACACTGCGGGTACCCCTGCCTAATTAAACAGCAAGGTAGGGGAAACAGAGGGCCATTACAATGAGCCTGACACTTTGTTAGATTACAGATGAGTGTTGATAATTTACTGAATCTCCATCCTCTCTGTTCACCAGTAACAATGAAGAGGTATAATTGCCCATCATCACAGGCCATTGATGCGCCTAGTTTTTTATCTACATCATCTCTCCTACTTTATTCTCTAGGTTGAAAGACATCAGTTGGAAATCCAGTTAGTATTTTTGGCACGTTTGAATTTTCTGTGATACTGAGAAATTTTTGTTGGTGATTAACGAAAATACTCACTGGAATTCACCTCGTGACATAACTTTCCTAGTACTCTTTAACCTCTTTACTTACCAATCTGTTAAGTAAGGTAGCGTGGCAGCTGACAGACTTAAGATACCCAATGTCTTGCAACTAGTTGACAATGTCATCCATTTGATTACAGAAATATGGCAGCAATTACATCGACTCCTTTAAATGAACTTTTGGAGAAATTTTAATGTGTCATTTACTTGATAACAGACTATTTTGTCTCCGTGGGAGACTTTATCTGCTTTTCCCCACTGTTTTCAAACTAGCTTTAAGCAAACAAATGTTTAGGAATCTATTGCATATATGAAGGGATAATTACTGTTTTGCTGTTCGGTGTTAAAACAAATTAAGCAAGCAGAACTATATTTTAAACATGTATTTAACAGTAAGATAAACAATTCAAATGTTGAGAATCCTTTTGTATACTGTGTGATTCAAATTGCCTTCATATTTCATGTACTGTATAATATTTTAATCATTTCTTTTCACACATTATTTAGCCTTAAAATTAGTACTAAAGCCAGACACAGTGGTGCATGCCTGTCATCTCAGTACTTGGGAGACTGAGACAGGAGGATCACAAGTTAGAGGCCAGCAGGTAACTTAGCAAGACATTGTTTCAAAATAAAAAATAAAATAGGGCTAGGGGTGTAACTCAGAGGTAGGGCACCCCTGGGTTCAATTCCAAGTACCGGGGAAAAAAAGCAAGAAAACAAAAACCTGATACTAATTTCTGATTTGCTTTTAAAATGAAAAAGGTAACAATTTACTTTCTTGCTGATTTATTTTTGAGGTCAGTTCTCTATATACCTGTAATATTACTGGTTTCCCCTTTCCATAACCCTGTCTAATTTCCTTTGTCCTGATAAGACTTTGGACCAACATCTCTCCTATCTACCTAAATTTCCTTAGATACGTGGCTAAGTAAATAGAATGCGTTCCATTTTTGAACATTTATTTTCTTTTAACCTTAAAATGAAGTACTACAAATACCATGACATCCAACACTGTGGTTGTGTTTTTAAGTGTGCTCAGGAAATTAAAAGCTAGGATCCCTGCAGGAACCATAAGATAATGATATATGGGTGATAAGTGTAACAAATTTCCCATATATCTGAAAGAGCTGAGTCATCACTGCCTTTTTGCTGTGAACAAATACCAATTCCCTGATCTTAGAATCTTCAAACGTTAAGTTAATGCATTTTATTTCCAATTCCAGTGAGTTGTTTGAGGCGGTATTACACACATGAGTTCTGATGGGTTTTATATTACCAGGATATTGATACTTGCCAACGCACAGTTAATTTACTTTTCATTTTCAACTCCTTATGGAATGATATGCTGTTAGTTGTTACTTTTCAATCTTGTGTTCACGCTTTCATATTGCAATTACTCAGCTTTTAATAGAAAGCTAAATGGAAAAATCCTGCTTGAGTGTGAAATATGTGAATTTGCAGGTTACATATTTTCTGCCTCTTTCTTCTTCTTGCATCATACCTCAAAAGTTCTCCTGCCTCTCTCCTCTTCCCTGACAATGGAATGAAACAGGATATAGTTTATAGAATGGGCTAGCAAATTCTATAGGAGTATTCCCTGGTAATTAAATTACACCTGTGAGAATCAAAGAATTGATAAGTACCTGATATTGAGATAATGTCCTCCATGAAAATATAGTCCTGAGTTCAGGCCTAGTAACCCTTCATATCCATCACGGTAGCATTTTACTCCAGAATCAACACCTAGGAAGCAGCACTTCCATCAGGGAAGAGAGTGAGAGAGCCAGGGATACTCTCAGAGTGCCCTCTGTTTAGGAGTCTGCTGGGAAGTCTTGGGAAGCAAACTGTTGCCATGGCCCAGGCTCTGGAAGATGCAGCATCTTCAGAGCAAGGAAGGGAAGAGATTAGAATAAATGGGAATCTTCCCCACAAATACTCCCAACGTTTGCATTTTTGTGGCTGTGGTTTATGAAGGTTGCTGTTTATGAATGCGGCTGTTTTGTTTTATGTTCGTTTTGAGTACTGTATCCTTGAGTACTTTCTAAGCAGAGGTCCTTTCTTACTGGTACTTACTCGTGATTGTTAAATAAATAATCATGGGTTGTTTGGGTCTCAGAAGTGTAAGGAACTATGTACACCTTTTCCTCCATGGTATCTCAATGCTATTTCCATAGCAGAAATGAACTTTTAAGTGATTCCGTGACAGTAGGAAAATGCTTACAAAATGAGAAGTTTCTGGTTTATGAATTAATATGAATGTAGGTTAAAACCTGTTTGGAATTTGCAGGTGGTGGTGGTGTGTGTGTGTATTGGACAGGGTTCTCTAGATTAACAGAATATACAGAATGAGTATATTTGAAAAAAGGGATTTTATCAGATGGGCTTACAGTTTGAAGCAATGTAGTCCCAGGTTCTGACTGCACGTGGAGAGTCAGAGGAAACAGTAGCTGGTCGAACGGTCTAAGAGCTGGAGTCTTAGGATCGGAGCAACCACTAATTCAGTCCCAGTCCAAGACGTGAAGATCAAGAAGCTCTTCGGAGAAACGATGGTGAAGTTTCAGTTCCAAGAGCTGGAGGCCGAGAAGATCAAGAAGCTCTTCAGAGAAAGGCGAAGCCGGCGGCCGACGATCTCAGGCGAGATCAGATGCGTTTTCCTCGGAAAGAGTCGCACGCACGTTCTATGCGGCTTCTCCCTCTTTTATCTAAGTTCGCACCTATCAGAATCCTGCTGCCGACATTCAGGGCAGGGCTTTCTGTTTAATCTGCTGTTACACACCCAAAGTCACATGATCTTGGGTGTGTCATGATCAGGTCAAGTTGACAAACTAGATTGACTATCACAGTGTGTGTGTGTGTGTTTGGTGTGATTCACATAAGTTTACATGTTAACTTCATTTTAAATGTGCACTACCCACATCTCTGATGGGATCCAAATTTGGATTTGCTTTATGAATTCATGACAAACAAGTGCACCAAAAGCTCATTATAACTTAGGTACTTTCTGTGCTGAATTAAGTGGCAGACAAAACAATGTATTTTGGTATCAAAGCTTGTTTTGCAACAACAACAAAAAATAGATAAGATCAAATATAAACCTAAAAAGGAAATATAAACCAACAGTTATCAGGGCTGCAAATAAAAAAATTGTTCCTTTTGTGAATAAGAGAGTAAATTAGAAGAATGTTGTGTGCGTATATCTACAATTTAAGCATATCATTTCTGGTTGACAGGTTGTTATTATTTCTTTTGCACTCTACAATCGGGCATAGAAGCTATATCATTTATTATCATCCTGTAGGGTTCAGACATTGGATAATTTACATTGAGCCACTTGAAATCAGCAGATTAAAGCTGTCTTTCCTTGTTATTAAGTGAAATGAAGATTTATTTATCAAGTTTGAAATTTTGTCAATAATTCTAGGAATAAAATTCCATTCAGGATTCTCACTTGCCTTTCTGTTTTGTAAGTCTATGTATGATACTAGAGATTGGACCCAGGGGGTAATTCTATTTCTGAACTACACTCCCACACGTATTTTTTTTTTTTTTGAAACCAGGTCTTACTAAATTACCACACACACACTACCCTTGAACCTGTGATCCTCCTGTAGCAACCTCCCAAGTATTGAGATTACAGGCATCCAGAAGCCTTCTTATTTTCCTATATCAATAGTCCACAAAACATTTTTAAGCAAATTTCTTTTGAATCAAATTTTATCCTTCATTTTACTTGAGAAAGTTGATATTAAGTAAAAATTTGAGACAATTTAATCTTGAGTGAGCTGACATTTATTTTGCACTAAGGTATAAGATTTGCTACATAAATTTAACAATGAAACTAAATTAGTAGTAAGAACCATATGAGAAAGGGTGTTTCAATTGCCCTTTGTAGAGGTCTTTCAGCATCTATCTTGTCTATGTACAGCTTTTTCTAAGATGCAAACTTTTCTGAAAGATATTACCTTTTAAATTTTTTAGATAGTAGTTGGACTTTGTAGAGTAATTCTAATGAGTTTTGTCTAGACCTTGAAACAGGTTTGTGATATTTCTGAGAACACATTGATAACATTTATTCTATAATATGCATTTTAAAGTATCAAGCCATACTCCTTTAAAAACATGCTAAAGTTAAGTCACTTATAGTTCAGACCAGTATTTAGGCCCAAGTTCTCTTTCCCTTAGATTTTTTGGCATCTTTTTAATTTCTCCTTCTAAGTAACAGGCTTCATATCTCCATCTTTTTACCTCTGAAGTTTCATTTTAAGCATCTTATCCTTAGGGAAACTTTCTCAGCATCTCAGTTCAGCTTTTGGTCCCTCTTCTGTGAACTCAAGAGTACTTATATCTCTTTGCCAAACTTTCCTTAATTGAAATTACACAATTAAAAATCATTCTTTAGTGCTTCCCTCACTTTATTCCTACAAGCTTTGCAGAATAAAAACCATGTTTATGGTCTCATTGGCAATGCTTGGCACATAGTAGGGGCTTTGGTATTTGTGGAAGAAATGACTGGATTTGTACTGACCATGACAGGCTTCTATCCTCTGCCTCCTTCACATGAATGCTCTTGTCTGGACATATTTAAATTAGTGTTTATAGGGGAATATTTCAAAATCCATAATTACGGATGAATTAAATCAACTTTGTGTGTGTGTGTGTGTGTGTGTGTGTGTGTGTGTGTGTGTTGCTAAGGATTGAACCCAGGGGCATTCTACCACTGAGCTATACCCAGCCCATTTTTTAAATTTTTTATTTGGAAACAGGGTCTCACAAAGTTGCTGAGAGCCTCAGTAAGTTGCTGAGACTGGCTTTGAACCTGTGATCCTCCCATCTCAGCCTCCCAAGTACTGGGATTATAGGCATGTGCCACCACCCACATCTAAATCAACTTTTTTACTGTGGACCTTTTGTATGTCCTATTCAGATGACATTTTTGTCTCTGATTCTCAAAAATGTTGTTTCTTAGTACAGGGCAAACTTAATAAGCAGCTAAACAAGATTATTGAGTGACTGCCTTCTTTCTGGTTCTTAATATTTCAGTGGTATAGGAATAATTGAGAGAGGCAGAGATTGAATTACAATGGTCGCAGGAGAGGTTATCCAGGAAATACTGTGGAGAGGCCCAAAAGGCTGAATAAGACATAAGACAGAAGAATACAGAAGTTAGTTGAGACTGTGTAAGAGAACTTGACTAGCACATTTCTTCTCACTGTACAACCTTTAACAAGTTTCTTAAACCTTTTTTACTATAGCTTCTTCATCTTCAAAATGAAGAAAAAGATTAGGACCTAATATAGTTGTTAAAAGATTAAAGAGAGAAGATGATAATACATGAAAAGTACTCAATTAACACAGTACTAGGTACATTAGGGACACTCAATAAATATTAGGTAATTTATTGTTTTCCTACATTTAGAGTTAACCCAGACTGTTAGCATCTCCACTAACTCCATCTTTCCTTTAAAAAGTCTTGTTATAGTGTTTGTCCATGAAAAACATTTCAATTTTATGCTAAATTTTTTAATCTGTGTGTCACAAAAAAGCCACAGAAATGACAATCTGTTATTTATACCCCACGCAACAGTCCTCACTTTACAAAATGAGCCAGGGCATACATCTAATAATAAGAATGATAAGAAACTCACTGATGGGTTTTTTTGTTGTTATTAGAGGAATGAGAGAAAGTTGGAGATTATAACATGACTTTGAGTGTTGGTCCATTGAAGAAAAATAGACACAGCAGGGTAAGGAAAAACTGGAAGAAGTAAGAGCAGGGACTTCTCTTATCTGAATAAAGGCAGCATTCAAATGACCTTTCTTAATATGGGGAATTAATAAAGGTTAAATAGAAATAACTCAGATTGTGCCAGAGAGAAATGATGGTGTCTTCTCTAATTTCACAAATATGTGAGAACCTGCTTGGTACCAAAGCCCTTGCTAACTTAAATTTCAGTGTTGGAGATTCTTTATATTATACTATAACACACAAATAAAAGATGTTCCAAGGAAGCGTGTGAAGTTCAGAGTTGGGGGAATTGGCACCAATAGGAGAAATCAGAAGCTTCCCAATAGTGGCATTGAAGATGGACCTTGAAGGATGGGTGCAATTTTGATACATGAAGATGGAACCCTGAAATGGCAGTGCAGACAGTGCAAATGGAATTAGCAAAGGCACAAGGGTGGGAAGAGGTGTGAAAAACGGTGATATCTCCATTAAGTATGAATGTATACTATGCATGTGTTGGGAGAGAAAGAATGAGTGATAAAGCTTATAAAGTCATGGGGTCAAAGAGAAACCTCACTGGCCATAGGAAAAGAATCTCCTAAATTTGGAGTCATTAAAGTTATTTAAATGAAAATCCTCCCTGTCAAACTCCAGGATCCCCTTCTTCAGTTTTAAGACAAGAGCTAATGCAGATTATCTTGAAACATTCAGTGGGATCCACAAGGCAGCCTTTCTGTTCTGTCCACCATAACATAATTTAGACGAATGACTCAGCCTCCTTGGGTCAGAAGGACATTGGAACTCACCGACTAGGTAATCTACAGCTGTGACTCCTAGCGTCTTCATTCTCCTCATGTAGAATTAAAAACCATTCTACTATTCTACTCAGGATTTAAGAAAACCAGAGAGCTCATTTTTAAACACCTTTTTGGAGGGTGATAATATTGAGTTCAAAAGTAATTAAATAAAAAAATGAACTGAGTTAAAAAGAATGTACTTAGCCTTTAAACCAACTTTGGATTGATTTTAAAGTAATGAGAAGGAAAAAAAATGGTCCCAACTCTTCTTGTAATCACTGTTTTCCAGTATTTGTTTTTTTTTTAAATCACATGAGCATGCATGAACTCCCCAACTACTCTCTCTTAATTACCCATCAACTTCTCTTAATTACCCACCAACTCTTGTCTGTCCTTACTCTTGAGATCACTCTCCAAACCCTACCTTCTAACCTGCTTGAGAACTGGCCTGGGAAAATTAGGCAGGTGATTCCCCGAGAGCTCTCCTCATTGAAGTATCAGAGAACTTTATCTGAAATCTGTAATTGTTATTCTGGGCATAAAATAGGTGATGTAGTATGTGCTTTGTTTGTTTGCTTGGTTTTTAAAGTGTGCAGTTCAATGATTTTTAGTACATATTTATTTTAAGACTTATTTATCACCCCAAAAGGAAACTTTGCATCCATCATCAGTTCCTCTCCATTTTTCCCCAACTCTCCCATCCTTCGGCTAGCATGGATATATTTCCTGTTTTTAGACTGGCTTGCCTTGAATATTTCAATTAGACAGAATTATACAATATATGATCTTTTTGTGACAGCTTCTGTTACTCAGCATGATGTTTTCAAGGGTCTTCCATTTCATAGCATGTAATAGTACTCCATTCTTTTAAATTATAGAATAATATTCCATGGTATGAATATACCATATTTCTATTAGCCCTTCATCAGTTGATGAACATTAGGATTATTTCCACTTCCTGGTTATTATGAGCAGTGTAACTATGAGCACATTTTTATGTGAATATGTATCCCCATTTTTTTTTGTGTGTGTGTATGTGTGTGCTGGGGATTGAAGCCAGGGTCATTCTACCTCCAAGCTACACCTCCAGCCCTTTTTATTTTTATTTTAAAACAGGCTATTGCTAGGTTGTGGAGGTTGGCCTAGAACCTGCAATCTTCCTGTCTAAGCCTCCCAGGTACTGAGATTATAGGCGTGTGCCACCAGGCCTGGCTTGTTTATCTTTTCAAGGAAACAACTTTTAGTTTTGTTGATTTTTCCTTCTTTTTCTCTTCTATTTCAGTAATTTCCACTGTCATCTCTATTATTTCTTTTCTTCTAGCTGTTTTAGGCTTAGTTTTTAAAAGTAGAATTTTAGGTTATAGATGTGAATATTTTTAATATAGTCATTTATTTTATTTATTTATTTATTTATTTTTGCGGTACTGGGGATTGAACCCAGGGGCATTCTACCTCTGAGCTACACCCCCAGCCCTATTTTTTATTCTTTATTTTGAAACACGGTCTCACTAAGTTGCAGAAGGCCTCCCTAAGTAGATGAGGCTGGCCACGAACCCGCGATCCTCTGGTGTCAGCCTCCCAAGTACTGGGATTACAAGCGTGCGCCACCACGCCCATCTCAACAAGTAAAAATTTTACTTTATTTATTTATTTTTTAAATGCACCACCATGCCCGGCTAATATAGTCATTTAGAGCTACAAATTTCCTTCTAAACATTGCTTTAAGCTGGGTGCAGTGGCGCATACCTGTAATCCCAATGCTTGGGAGACCGAGACAGGAGGATCGCAGGTTTGCAGTCAGCCTCAGCAGCTTAGGGAGGCCCTTCGAAACTTAGTGAGACCCTGCTTCAAGATAAAAAAATAAAATAGGTCTGGGGGTGTAGCTCGGAGGTAGAATGCCCTTGGGTTCAACCCCCAGTACTGCAATAAACAAACAAACAAATAAACATTGCTTTAATATGTTCCATAAGCTTTCGTATGATGTTCCTGTATTTTAATCTATGTCAAAGTATTTTAAATTTATCTTGTGATTTCTATGAGTCAATGTAAGAATATGTTTAATTTTCACATATATGAGAATCTCCAAATTTTCATTCTGCTATTGATTTCTAATTTCATTCCACATGGTAAGAGAATATCTTCTGTATAGCTTCATTATTTTTAAATTTATTGAGGCTTGTGGTATGCCCTGAGATATATGGTCTATACTTAAGGATGTTTCATTTGCACTTGAGAAAAATATGTATTTTGTTGCAATTGGCTGGAGTATTAGATGTCTCTCTAGACTTGCTGGGTTTTAGTATTGTTTAAATCTTTTGTTTCTTTGTGATGTTTTGCATAACTGTTAAATAATTCTATTTAACAAGAGAGTATGTGCCTTGATATAGAAATCAAAACAGTATAAATTTTACAGATATAAGCCCTGTGGTTTAAAATTGTTGTCTTTCTCCCTAGTAGCTTCCTGTAGCAATATCTTAACATTTTTTAACCAAATTTCAGTTAAACTATCTCTTAAGCTAATTAGGGAAACTGTCATTTTCTTTAACTCATTATGCTTTTATTCACCCTTATCCTCCAATTATTTTTAAAATAATCTTTATAATTGATATTTCTAATTGACGGTTAAGTCTTCTGGGTTTATTTCTATTAAAGGCTGATTTTTTTTTTCCTTGTTACCTCCATCACTGTCTCAGTTGGTTGTAGCTGCTACAACAGAATCCCATCGCCTGAGTGGCTTAAACAAGCATCTCTTTCTGACAATTTTGGAGGTTGGGAAGTCCGAGAAGGAGGAGCTGGTAGATGCAGTGTCAAGTGATTGCCCTATTCCTGGTTTTCATATGGTTGTCTTCTCATTGTATCTTCACATGGCAGAGTAGAGAGAGAGAGAGAGAAGAGAGGTCCTTAGTGTTTCATCTTATCCATAGGAGCAGTAAATCTCATCATGAAGACTCCCCCCTCATGACTTATCCACCACCCAAAGGCCCCATTTCAAAATGCATTTACGCTGCAGATTTGGATTTCAACATCTGAATTTGAGAAGCACAAATGTGCAGTCCATACAATCACCATCTTGAGTCAACGATCTTGTTAACTAACTCGTCTGATTCCAAAATTGAATTCTGTCTTTTTTCCCTATCCTAATGTCTTCTTCCCAGCCAACCAAGGGAACACAACATACTTGCATATGCTCTGGGTTCACCAGGGACTCAAGAGTATCCAGGAACAAAGAAATGGAGACAGTAGAATAATTATTTGTCTCATGCAGGAGGTGGAGAGATAAAACATGATTTTAAGAAGGTCTTTGAAAAACAATTATTTTTGTATAGATAAAATCACCAGCACTTCTAGCTTATCTTTAAGGTTTATATTTCATTCTCAAATATGCCTCCTTGAGATGTTAAAACTTATTCAATCAGATCAAGGGGCCAATGGAGAGAATCCAGTGTCCCAAAAGATGCTTGACAGAAGCCTTTCTCTGTGATCCACCTCACTCCTTTAGACACCACTGCAATATCCTTAGCTTCCTGCAGCTCAAAACCACCTTTTTCTTTTTATCAGGATTGGTCTGCTACTTGTTCTTTTACCATAATGTCTTGTCCTTGCAATCCATGCTGTTCTTTGAATGTGATACCTGAGGTCTGTTCTTTGAAGTGCTTGTGTCTGTATGATAAGAAAAACATTAAAATTGTGTGTGCCTACAACAAAAGTCAATCTCAATGAATATTCACAGTGTTGTTTCTCATGTCATGATTAACAGAACTTCTCTATTAGAAACCTCTGGTGTTTGTTTAAAAATCAGATTTTGGTACAGTAGCTCTGTACAGGTTGTGATTCAGGAATCTACCCTTTATAAATTCACATAATTCTAATGCACTGAAATTTTAGATCCACAGATTTAGCACTTATTGAACAGATGCTCCATGTAGGTATGACTTTTTACGTCACTGTTAGCTCCTAGTTCATTTTGCCCCACTACCTTACAAAATTTTGGTAGATCATAATTATAAAAGAGTTCCTGAGATTAATGTAGCTAATTAATTATCTTATTAATGTGGTTATTTTTATACTCAACATTATTTATTGATCATAGACAATGTTCCCTCTGATCCCTTGCTAAGCAATTCTATGGAGTTAGTAGAGTACATAAACACCAAATGATTTACAAAAGCAAATAGATAGAAAGACAGAGGGTGAGACCATTGTTGAGTAAGATTTGATCATGAATCTATCATTGCTGTTTCCTCAGCCTTGACTCCTGGGGAGCATCCCAGGTTTTCCCTTGTGATAAGAAACAAGCGTGCAGTGTGTATTTATACATCAACCTTTTAGCTGAAGCATCAAATATCACAAGTCACACATGACCTGTTTTCATGAGATTTTAGCAAGAAGTAGTGAAAACCAGCTAAAAGCAGAGGAAAGAGGACTTTTCGGGTGTAGGGTCACATAAAGTTCTCATTTGAGCCCTAGCAGTTTCATAGTGAAGCTGCAAAAGTTAATAAAAAAGAGTTTAAATCTTCTGCCTGAAATAGTGCTCTTCTTTGAGACTCCCTGTAAGATTCTTGGCAGCTCCAAGTCTGCCTTTGCTGTGTGAACAAGCTTCCTCTTAAAAAAATTATGACCCTGCTCCTGGGTGGTTCCTTAACAATATATCAGTCACTGACCATGAGGTCCCCCAGAGAGGCCTCCCAGCAAGTTTGGATTCAAGGTACCTCCCATAAGGAGGTTGACCCCAGTGATGTCTTTGAGGGCTTCTCAATTTTTGCTCTTGAAATCCTTGGTGTTCAGCCCTGACATTGTCTTAAAACCTTAGAAAAAGTTTGAATGCAAAAAGTCCCTATTGTATAACCTCCATACTTCATGTAAGTGTTCAATCCTAATTAAATATTGCAGAAAAAGAAGGTATGTTCCCTCTAATGATGATCTAAGATGATCTAACTCATTTTAGATCAGATGAGTTAACAGAGGATATGTCAATTCATTTTTTTGTTATGGGTACCAAAAGAGAATGAGAATGGTCCATATTATGCTCTATGAGAAGAAGATAATTTATATCTTATTTACTTCTGTAGAAAGATACCTCAGAAGGCCTTCAGTCAGCCTTCTTACCACTATGATCCAAATACCTTATATTCAAAAACTTAAAGGAAGAAGGGTTTATTTGCTCATGGATCTATCTGGAGATTTCAGAGACCATATATGTAGTCCACATTACACCAATTCCATGCAGGAGCTCGGATGCAGGAGGTCCTGGGGCATCATGATGGGGAGATGAGAGCAAAGGGCTCAGAGAGACTCACCACCCAGCCATGCCCCTAGAGATTCATCCCCTCCAGCTTTGCCCTGTCTCCAAACATTGCTGCCTTGTCTACCACTTGAGGTGTGGGGGACATTTTAAATCCAAACCATAGTAAAAGGGTACTAAATTGTGAAAAATACTAGGAACTATAATTGCCCTCCAAATTATAATATTTATAACACTATAGGATTGATATTGCTTGTTTTTAAATATCAAATTTTTTCACTCCTTACAACAATATTTATGAAACCTTACTGTGTGCCCATTATCCATTACATTAGATACAAAAATACACAAGAGCCAGGCATGGTGGCACATTCCTAGATTCCCAGTACTTGGGAGGCTGAGACAGGATGATGGCAGGTTTGAAGTCAGCTTCAGCAATTTTGAAAAACCCTCAGTAACTTAGTTTGTCCCTGTTTCAAAAATTAAAAAAGACTAGGGTGTAACACTGAGGTAGAATGCCCCTGGGTTCAATCCTCAGTACCAAAAATAAGTAAATTAATAAAACAAGAATACAAAGATAAAAAAGATAAGGACTCGGTCCTCAAGAAGCTTGCAGGAAAGAAGCTATTACAGTGAAGTGTAGTAAGTCTTGACAGAGCCATGCACACATACTATGAGAGCAGTTCATACTATGAGAGGAACTAAGCCTTGCTGGGGCTAGGAAAAGCTTCCCAGAGGAGCCCCTAAAGGGGATGACGCCTGGCCATGGTTATGCAGTATTTTGCCAGCTGAAGGGCAAAGGGAAAGACTTTCCTTTGTAGAAGAAGGAACATGAATACAGAATGGGAGGTATCTGGCAGATTTAAATACCAGGTAAGGCTGGAACAATGTATTTGAAGGAGGAGAAATTAACGAAATACAAATCTAAGAGAAGTTGGCTGAGCCAGATCATGGTGGACTTGGTGTGTTTAGGCTAAGGACACTTGCTCTATGCTGATGTCAGCAGGACTGCACTGAATGTTTGAAAGGATATTAGTAACATAGAAAGACTACATTGGCAGTCAGGAAAACCGAAAGGTGGAAAAATTCAAGGATTTCTTGTAGAGGTCCAGGTGAAAGACAGTGGTGACCTGAACTAAAGTCTAATGGTGGTCTGATGTAGAGAGAAGTTAACTGACTTCGAAAATATTGAGCAGATAGAATCAGTGAGACCATAGACTGCTTAGCTGTACGTCAAGAGAAAGAGAGGAAATGTCAGAGTCTACCTTGGTGGATGTTTTCATTAGCAAGGGCTGCTGTAAAAGGTACCAAAGACTGGGTGACTTAACAGAGATTTGTTGCCTCACAGTTCTGGAGGCGGTAAATTTAAAATCAATGTTTCAGCAGGGCTGATTCCAGGCCTGTCTCCTTGGGATCTGAGATGACCATCTTCTCCTGATGTTTCTTTACATCATCTTCCCCTAAATGTTTCTGTCTCTGTATCCAAACTTCCCCTTTTTGCAAAAGCACTAGTTAAATTGAATTAAGGGCTACCATAATGACTTCATTTTAATTTGATGACCTCTGTAAAGACTCTTTCTCCAAATAGGACACATTTTAACCTTTAACAGTTGTGTGAGCCAGAGAATGCAAAAGAAGGAGGTTTGATGGATGCAGGGGATGAGAATGTGATTGGTTTCATGGTATGCTGCCCATGCTGCATTTTCCTTATATATACTGGCATCATGGCTCCGGTTGTTGTTTGCTTTTGTGACTTTTATATTATGTTTGTGCTGCACCTTTGTTCCTATGTTCTTCTTGCTTTATTGTTTGAGTCTCCTGACAGTACCTATGGGAGTGAGGCTGTGGAGAAGCCCTGGGCTGCCCAGCTTATGCACAGGCTGTCAGATCCTATAGCATCGAAGTCATTCTGCTTGGATGACATTAATCCCTGTTTCAACTGCCCCTCCCCAAGACAATGGCTGTCATCACTGAGAATGACACCTGAGGCCAGCAAAACCAGCCTCTAGAAGCTCTCTACAATCAGGTTGTCAGCTGGAGCCCCCAACAAAATTCAGACCAAGAGCCCAGAAGGCAAGGATGTCACTGTCAAATTTAGCAGCTAAATATACTCAGATTCTACACTGATGACCCAAATTTGTCATTGACTCCCGCCATTTGATGCTCTATGGGATGAAGTCAGGAGGGTGGATTGTCAGCTCTCAGGTCAGGAAACCAAGTATCTGTCCTTCATTTTTTTTAAAGCAATAGTGAATATTAGCCAAATCCTGAGACACACTTATCTAAACCTCAAGCCTAATATTCCTTTTCTTTATCACTTTGAAACATTGGGTCCTGTTGAAGGCAAAGATGAATTGTGACCCAGACAGGAGATTCACATTGGGCAGAGGGACTTTCTGGCTTTAATTAAAGTACTGAAATTGATGACTATTGCAAGTGACTTGCCAAATTGCCTGGCAAAATGATTTCCACAGATAACTCCTTGTTTTCAGAAAAATGCAAGAAAGTAGCCAGAGCTTTGAAGTGAACCAAACAAATGACATCCTAATGGAAGATTAGCTGGAAGATGCCTGAGGTCTGGAAAGCAACCAAGTATTACTCTGGAAAACCCCTTTTATTATAGCCCCTGGATCAGCCCCAAAGCCTGACATTGGATTTATCTAAGGTTATTTCTCTCCCTGATTTAAGAAAGACATCAGAATTTTATTTGCCTAAATTATTATTATTGAGATTTAATTTTAAAGAAAGTCAACTGGGATAATAGTTATGAAAGTTGAGATTTAATTTGGTAGCCTGACTTAACTCCCTGATTTAATTTGATAATTTGGATAAATAACAACCTGAGCTTTTTAGGTTAGAGAAATCCAAAAATGAATTTAATGTATCATTTTTAAAGCTAAGCCAAAAGATTGTTTTTGATCAAGTAAAAGGGAATTTTAAGTTGTTGTGGTATATCCCACTTATTTTTTGTACTGGAAATTGAATCCAGGGGCACTCTACTGCTGAGTTACACCCACACCCTATTTTATTTTTTATTTTGAAAACAGGATCTTGCGAAGTTGCTGAGGGCCTCATTAAATAGCTGAGGCTGGCCTCGAACCCGAGATCTCCTGTCTCAACCTCCCAAGTACTGGGATTATATCCCATGTTTTTTTTTTTTAAAGAATGGCTCAGTGGTTTGTTTTTGGTAGCTGGTGGGGGGCCCAGTTATTATGTCTTAGAAGACCCTAAAATGTCTGCAGAATGAATGGGAGGACAGTTGTAGAAGTTTGTGTTGATGGAGAAATGAATGGTTTTCAAGAGAACCTGGAACAATTGTGAAGAGGTTTGAATTTCCTCTCTAAGCCAACAAAGAGTTAAGGGAAGCCTGGAGTGAATGGGATGGCTGTCACAGGGCTGTCGGAGCAGATATCCTCCGCTCCATTGGATCTGCCAGCTATTAAGCGTGCTTATTTCACTTCTCATGAACTATGCATGTTACTTGTTCTGCAATGTAGGGAGCCCCATCACTAAAGCTTCTCATCCCCGTCAGAGTCATCTGATGTAACTATATTTTTAATTCACCCAGTGATATGCTGAGAACAAACATGAGTGAATTTTAAAAGGAAGCTGCAACATTGTTGAGATAGGCATAGACATCCTCACTCTGTGAATTTTAATCAGCCTGCAAATCCCTTTTTATTAGTTATGGGTAATCTACAGATGTTGTACTTCCTAAAGGCCTTCAGAGAGAATTAAATGTTGTCGACTCATTGGGGTCTTCTTTGATATGTATGTAGCTCATGTTGACATTAATGAGTGTTCATCACAGATTAATAAGAGAGAGAGAGAGAGACCTCTGCATATAGAGGAGAGTAAGGAAGACACAGAATAGTGATTTCAGTGGCCTTGTATGAGCAAAGAAGATCAATGGTTTGATTCATAAGTGAAAGTTCTGGTGCTTCAGGGAAGATAAATGCAACCTAAGGAGGGACGACTTAGTGATGGGTGAGGAGAGGTGGTAAAGGAAGCCGCCACCTAAGAAGGTCTCCTTAGGTAATATTCAGAGTGCAAAGGAGTGTTTTGTGAAAGGGTTCCCTGAAATTTAAACGTGTACCATATAATATGGCTTCTAAATCCCCTGGAATTCACAGTTCAATGGGGGCAGAAAAGGGGGAAAGGAGAAAGAACAGAGGTGCGTACTTAAAAAAATAATTCATTAATAATAAATAACAAGGACTAGGTTATAGGAGATGTAAGGTAGGGAGAAGCTGTGATGTAAGTCTCATTTTTGTGAAAGAAATTTACTCTCTTTGGACTTTGGTATCCCCCAAAATAAAATGAGATAGTTGGACAGGTTCTCTTGAAGTCTCCCCTTCCTCTAGGAGTTAATGATTATAATGCAGAGAGCACAGTGTGCATGCCATTGATAAATTGGTGATGGCATTATAAGGATGAGGTGACATTAATCATGAAGGATTACAGGAAAAGATGCAATATGAACAGCTTCATAAATGAAAAATGCTGTGCAGAGAAGAGACTGAGTCCAGCCAACAGAGGTCTGAATCGCAGCTTGACACCTGCCGTGTGACATGGGGAATGCTCATTTACCCCTGCCACCATTTTGTCATTTGACACACAAAACATGACAGTCTTCCTTCCTGGGTTACTGTATGAGATCATTTCGATGCTGGATGCTCAGGGTACAGCACAGTATCTGCCTGTAGTGGGCCATTGATGATGGGGTCTTATTTTTTTGTGTGGTACTAGGGATTGAACCCAGGGACATTCTACCTCTGAGCTACACCCCAGCCCTATTTAATTTTAAACAGGATCTCGCTAAGTTGCTGAGGCTAATCTCAAATCTGCAACCCTCCTGTCCCAGCCTCTAATGTACTGGGATTACAGGCCTGCATCACCATGCCCGGCTAATGATGGACATTTACTACTTAATAAAGCACATTTGCACTTACACATTGGCAGGGTTATCAAATATTTTCTAAAATGATTAATATTTATTTGTTATACTAGAGGTTGAATCCAAAGGTATTATACCTCTAAACTACACTCCCAGCCCTATTTTATTTTTTCGTTTTGAAACAGGGTCTCACTAAGTTGCTGAGGCTCTTGCTAAATTGCTAAGGCTAGCCTTGAACCTGTGTTCCTCCTGTCTCAGCTTCCCAAGTACTGGAATTACAGGTGTGTGCCACCACAGTTGGATTAAAATGAATCTTTAAATAACTGAGAATGTAAGTTTTATCTTATGTTCACTAGGGGAGTTTGCCATTTCAAATCTTCATTCTCTTCTAAGGGAATTTTTGTAATGCTAATTTCCTACAAATAATGTATCTGGTTTTTAAAGTTTGACTTCTGTCCTTTTTTTTTTCTTAAAGCAAATCAAGCCTGCAAGCTCTACTAATATCCTGCTCATTCACATTTGCCCTCTTTTGTGAGTAGCTGTGATGATATGTGATGACTGACTTCAAGAAAAATGTCTCTGCCTCCTCTTGAAAAATTAAACCAGGGGAAGCTTTTCTTACAACGATTGTTCTCATAGGTTGAATGGTCCTTAAATTGCATTGACAGAGGGCTTAGTGGAATGCTATATTTAGGAACTATTGTGTACCCATGTCTATTATCTGTGTTTCTTTTTCTTTTCCACGAGGTGGTGTTTCCATGGAAAAAGCACATTTGTTGCTTAGGAGATTGTCCACTCTGGTCTTCTTGCTTATCCTCCCCATTTAATCCCAGACAGGTTTGTAATATCACTCACAGTTGCTGTGGAAACTATTATGATGTCATGTGTGTGGAGCTATTATTTAAAGTGGTATCTTAGCAGTCGTATCTTCTAAAACAAGAAGGGTACATGCACATGTCCATGCACACACACATGTGCACACACAAATATACACTGTGGGAATTCTTAGAAATTATCCTTTCATAGATTTTATGAAGAGAAATGTGCATCAGGCCTTATTTTCATAATTTAGAGAAACTTACATTCTTCTCACAGTCATCATTCAGGATTAAATTATTGAAAAGATAAAGAAAGATGTACAACTTTTCTTAAGGTACCACCTAAATCCATAGTACTCGGTACCAGGAGGACCAATTAATTTGTAGCATACACTTAGATCTTTCCTTACAAGCTGATCATTCTTTATTAATCAATGTGACTGGAAATGTACCAAGATATAGTAGTACCAGTAGAATTCAACTACTCATAATTAATCTAGAAATTTCATTCTGCTAAAGAAAAAGGAGAGGAGAGGGGCTAATGGTTTACTGACCTCTTTCTATATGCTAAGTAGTTAACATCCCCAGGATCTTCTGTCTCTTCTATCCTGTCATCATGACCTTTCCCTTTCATTCTCCAACACCAACCTATAAATATGGCTGAGTCTGTCCCACCCTGTCCCTTTTTCCTACCCCAACTACATCAGGTTACTGCCCCATCTCTCTTATTCTACTTTGTACTGACATCAGAATCATAGGGGAAGCCTGTAAAAAGAGATGCAATGGTTCCTTTAAATGGGACTTAGGGGATTAGACTCAGGATTTAGCATGTAGATCTCTATGTTTTAGCAAGCTCCCTCCATAACTCTGATGTACTGTCAGGTGGTGGAACACTGTCTATACTTACTGCTTCTGATTTCCTTTCGTCCCAGTCACTCATCAGCCCTTCTCAATTTGGCATCTTTCTTATGCCAGTGAAAATGTCTCTTTCCAGGATCACAATGGCCCTCCATGACTGCTGAATGCAATGTCATGTTGGTTCCCCGTAGAACCCTGGATATGGCTAGCCACTCCCATTTTGGAACTTTCTCTGCCTTGATCCCTGTGACACTGTGCTCTCCCAATTATCCCTATGACCTCTTTGACATCTCCTTCTTAGTGTCTTTTGTAGATTCCAATTCCTCAAACCACCCCTTAAATGTTGGCTTCCCTCAGGATACCATGCTTAGTCCTCTAATATTTCCCTACATTCTTATGGCTTAACAACCACAGGTATGTTTGTGACACTCACATTCCCTATAACTTTAACCATATCTTATCTGAGCTTCAAATTCATAGAAACATCTGTGTACTGGGTTTGTGCTTCTCAATTTCCTACAAGCTCCTTGGACTCTGCCTGTCTGGAACTGAACACATTGTTTTTCTTACTAAACCTTCCATTGCCTAGCAGAGACTCCACTGTCAACCAAACTAAACACTTGAAGCCACCCTTGTCTAATTGACCAGCAGCATTAAACAATAATCAAAATATTTCAAATTACCTTCTAAAAATTTCCTAAATGTTTTCCTCTTTGTGTCCCAACTTCAGGCCATCATCACCCCTTGAGACAGTGTTCTAACAGGTTCTTCCAGGTATCTAGCAGTAATTTGTGTTCTTGCAACCCCTTATTGGATGCTTAGCTCCATGAAGTTAGAAAATATGCTTTCTTCATGCTGTATTGCTGTATTCTCAGTATCTAGCTGAATGCCTGGCAGGTTATCAATAGAGTCAGATAAATGAAAGCATGAACCATCCAGCACACAGCTCCTTCAGAAATTTTTACTTACAGATCAAACATATAAAATAATGAGTTTTAGGGCTAGAGTGTTTAAACTTGAATTGCCAGCAACCAGATTGATATTGGTATTAGATGTAGAATTTTAGAATTTTTATCTCTCCTTCAGGTCTTCAGCACCAAACTAGATCAACTGAAATTTTCCCCTCACACAGAGAGAGCTGGTCATTTCATTTAAGATTGACCTTTTTCCCATGTTTATAGCAGCACAATTCACAATAGCCAAATTATGGAACCAACCTAGGTATCCATCAATAGATGAATGGATAAAGAAAATGTGGTCTATACACACAGTGGAATTTTTCTCAGTCATAAAGAAGAACAAAAGTATCTCGTTTGCAGGGAAATGGATGAGTTTAGGAATGTTATGCTAAGAGAGGTAAGCTAATCTCAGAAAGTCAAAGGCCATAGATTTTCTCTCATAGGTAGAAGGTAGAAAAAACATAGGGAATAAAAGAGACTTCAGTTAAATGAGGAGAAAGACCAGCAGAATAGTGGAGGGAGTGTGAGGGAGGGAAGTAGGGAGGGGAAAAATGAGGCCTGAGGAAGGGAACAGTTCAAATGGTGTCATGTCCCTATGTGAAGGTACCATTACCAATTTCACTAACATGTATGGGGAGGGAGAAAGGAGGGGTGGGATGTGGAGGGAAATATACCATGTGCTGTAACCATGTATGAATGTATCACTTTGAACCTCACTTTGATATATAACTACAGTGCACCAATAAAAGTGTTTAAAATAAATAAGTAAAAATGGCCTTTCTTTAGTTTCATTGCCACAAATCCCATCTGTACAATGAATTAGACTAGTATATTCTCCCCTGACCTATTCAGATAAATGGTGAATTATAGGCATTGTCACTGTGTGTTGACTCTTGTCTGTCACACAGGGTCACCATGGCAGTCTCCTCATTGAGTCCCTGATTTCTTTGTTGGATCTCTCAGAAAGTAGAAATGCTACTGCAATAAAATATCATTGAAAAATTAAAACCTGTCATTCACCCTTTCCTTAGCATAACATGCACAGGTAGGAAGCATAGTGCACAGCAGCAAAAGCTTTTCCAGTCAGCCAGTGACTTGGGAGGGTTGAACATCCCTATGTTTTGAGCTTCTTTCTGACACTACATCTCCTTCTGTAAAACCTGCCAGTTGTTCTGACCCTTCACTAGATAGCTGCATTATGTAAAAAGAGTATTTCTAGTTTCTGGAAGGAAACATGTCAGCTTCAATAAGTGGTTATTTGTGTAGCCAGGGGTGATAGGTGAATTTGAAAGCCTATGCTTACGGTTACTCTTTTTAGGATTATGTTTGCAGTATTTTTCTTTGTTTAAGCCACTCTTTATGAAAGATCACCAACATAGAACATCTGTGATGACTTGAAGCACAGTTTGCTGCAAAACCTGCCATGAAGTAAGTATAGCTATTCTGGCAAGACCTTGACTATCCATGGTAATAAGGACGAGGCCTGGTATGGATAATTTAAACCTGCATATAATATAAAAATCCAGAGTCCCTCAGTGTTTTTTTTATATCTTTTTTCCGCTGTCAAACCAGCAGTCATTTGAATTTTACATCCTCTCCCTTCCCCATGTGCCTTCATGAAAGGTGCTAATGAGCGGCAAATGGCCAAGAGGAAGGCAGGTTAAGGCAGAAGGAGCTGTAGCGAGGAGATGAGCGCAGTCAACAACTGGATAATCAGCTCCAGAAAGCATTTATGAGATTCATATTGAATGTTCCTGAAGATTAAGCAGCCACTTTTATTCTGCAGGCATGAAGTAAGGTTTTCTCGGGGCAAGGTACTATTGAACAGCACATGAGAAGAAAGAGTTTGAAAAAGGAAATAGGATGAGATTGTACACAAATCCCTATGGTAGAACACAGCCTCTGACCAGTATCATAAGGGAAGTTCCGTGTTGTCCAGGTTCGGTGGCAAGAGGCAGAGAAGTGTTGATGGCATTTTACTTTGTGGCCCATAAATGTGTTTTCTACCTCTCTCAGTCAACATTCTTACTGCCGTAATCCAAAAAGCCTGACCACACAACCCAGAGGAAGAATGATTTATTTGCTTACAGTTTTTGGAGATTTGGGGGTTCAGTCCATGTGAGGCCAGGGTCTATGAATTTCAGGGCATGGTGGTGGGAAGCAGAGAGAGGGGAAGAGCAAGAGTTCTGCTCTCACATCATGGAGGCCAGAAGCAGGGAGAGAGAGAAAGCAAGGGGATTCCAAAGACAAAAGCATAATCCCTAAGGCCACACCCACAGGGAGCCACCTTCTCCAGCCACACCCCACTGGCCTAGGTTATCACCCAGTAAATCCATTATAATGGACTTATCTGCTGATGAGATTACAACCCTCAAGACTTAATTTTATTAACCCTGAACACTAATACTTGAGCTTTTCAGAGGACATTCTACATCTAACCATAACACTACCTTTCACTGTGGATGTACACTCAGAGGTTAATTCCTATTAAAACCCCAGGTTATAAAGAAGTGCCTCTCTTTATCCCTTAGTCTTTGGAGAAACAACTGTCTTAAGCACACAGTGGGAAGTTTTTGCCACTGCCACTGTGTCCCGTTCTATGAGACATTACCACCTATGCTTACTCTCAGCACACTTTTCCTCACTTTCTATCAGCTACCTTTATTTATAATAATTAAATTAAGTCTTTATTTTAAAATGTACTACATTCATTTAGTAAGTCACATTTCCTGGTTCTTCATTTTCTGGTGCTTTATGTGTGAGTGTGTGTGTGTGTGTGTGTGTGTGTGTGTGTGTATGATTCTGGAGATTTAACCAAGGGGTATTCTACCTCTGAGCTATACCTCCAGCCCTATTTTGCTTTTCTATTTTGAAACAGGGTCTCTTTAAGTTACCTCCAACCTGCAACCCTTCTGTCTCAGCCTTCCAAGTACTGGGGCTACTGGTGTGTGCCACTAAACAAAGTTGCTGTCATGCTTTATAACACATAGTGGGTTGTCACCAACTCTGTTTAT
Source organism: Glis glis (assembly GCA_004027185.1). Lineage (NCBI taxonomy): Eukaryota > Metazoa > Chordata > Mammalia > Rodentia > Gliridae > Glis > Glis glis. Next base: position 44,985 of record PVJS01004059.1, read on the forward strand.
GCATAAGTGGCTTTGTGGAAAAAAGGAACATTTTGCTTATAAGAGGACTACAATGGAGGGGTTTTAAGAACAATAGTTCTTAATATTGAGAGAGCATTCCCTTTTGTAAAAAAGAGTCTTGGAGCTATTTCTTATCTGATGGGTGTTTTAGATAACAGCACATTTGATGGCATGTTTTCCAGGCCAATGTAAGCCAAATTAATTGTTAGGTGGTGACTTTAAGAACATTCTTTGGTTTTCCAACATCATAAAAATCAGGATGATGCCCCTGTGAACTCCACAAATGTCAATGATAGAGTGGAGGTCAGCAGAGTCCAGAAGACTGTTGAATAAGTCCATCCACAGCATGTCATTCATTCCCTTGTCCTCAAAGTCAGAAGACTGATATGGGGGAAAGAAGAGCAAGGAGTTTGGGCATAAGTATGAATGGCAATAAACTCTCCCTTTTATACAATGCACTGATAAGCAAAACATGTTCTATCAAGCTCTTGCTCTTCCTGCTGCTTACTACTTTTGGAGGTAAACGAGAGAAATAGATCACTTATTTTTCTTAGTCTGTTGACGTATTTGAATCTTTATCCAATGGTATTTTTCCAAAGTAACTTTTAGTGGGTGAGGTTAACAGAGAAAGTAAATTTGGACATGTCATAACTCAGTTGAGTCCATCCCCTGTATGCAGGTATCTCTGTTTTTACTCCAGGATAGAAGAATTCACTTATCTATTGCCTCTGTGTACTAAGTACTGCGCTAACTGCTGTGAACATGAACATTAATGAATGATTCCTTCTTGGAAGGAGCTCAAACTGAAGCAGAGTCTGACACATGAGTTTGTGATGATCGTGATAAGCACACAACTTTTTATTTCCTATTTCAAGGAGGGGAGGCCTCTATGTCCTCTGCTTAATAGAAAATTAGGCAGTAATAGCCATCTTCTTCACCACAGCAGCCGTAGGCAGCCAAGGACAGATTTATAAATGCAGGGATTCCAACAGGGTCTTAAATGGGTAGCATTTCAAGCACAACAGAACCCTGGGCAGGGATGATTATGCCAGACTCAGTGCTTCGTTTCCTACCTACATATATCTGTTCTGGCTATTTGGGGCCCAGCCTAATCACTGTAATTCTTGGGAACCCAAATTCCCATTTTTTAATCTGTTTCTCTTTCTCTCAATCTTTATGATCAGTAGACGAACTTGTATTGTTAAGAAGTTTATCCACTAGATCTCAAATTTCTCCCAAAGCTATAGCTTAATCCTGTTTTCTCCCACTAGCCCCAGTAGCAATAGGGAACAGCTGGTCAGAATTCTATTTGTCTCTCCTCCTAGATTGAAGATTGGGTCACTTCTATCTTCTCTTTTCTCAGTTATATAATTTTGGTTCCTTTGACTTTTTTCATAAATATCATTTTCTTTTTTTTTTTTTTTTGGCGGTACCGGGGATTGAACGCAGGGGCGGTCTACCTCCGCGCTACGCCCCCGGCCCTATTTTTTATACTTTATTTTTGAAACCAGGTCTCATGAAGTTTCGGAGGGCCTCACTAAGTAGAGAGAGAGAGAGAGAGAGAGAGAGAGAGAGACAAGGAGAGAGAGAGCGAGAGAGCTGAGGCTGGCCGCGAACTCGGATCCTCCGGTCTCCGTCTCCCAAAATACTGGGATTACAAGCGTGTGCCACCACGCCCAGCATAAATATCATTTTCTAATCCTTGAATAATCATTACTCCTTATCTATTCCATGGAAGAGAGTGCAAGGTTTCTTATAAGTCCCCAGTGAGCAGAGTTAATGGGATCCTCTGCAGGATCTAGCACCCCACCCAGAAAAGGAATAGATGAGTACAGTACAAGAATGAGAAGAGCAGTATTATTGGTTGAATATTAGTGTTCCCATAAAATTGATATGCTAAACTCATACCACCCAGTGTGGCTATATTTGAAGATGAGACCTTTATGGAAGTAATTAAGTTAGGTCATAAGGGTGGGGCACTGAGCCAGTAGGGTTAGTGTCCTATAGGAAGGACACTAGATTGCTCTTTTGTTCTCTTTCCAGTTGCCCTCCTGACTCCCATAAGCACACACTAAGGGAAAGCAATGGGAGGGTATAGCAAAAGGTGGTCACTTAAAAAACCAAGAAAAGGGTCCTTTCAGGAACCAACCATGCTGGTACATTGAGACTTCCAGCTCTAGTACTGTGAGAAAATAAATTTCCATTCAACATAAGGTCTTCTGTCATAGAAGCTGGTCACACTAAACTTAAGCATCCCTGGGACAATCTCTGTGCTTTTCCTGTGTGAATGGATCACCAGGAGGTCTGAGCTTTCAGGAGCAACTATAATGCTTAGAGTGTTTTGTTTTGTTTTGTTATTCTCCCCATCATTCTGATCTACTCTTCTGCACAATATTTAAGACAAAAATTTCAGGAAGACATTTAGGTGGTCCTGATGTTGAGGAACCTATTTCATGGAAGAGTTTTACTCTTAAAGCAGAGTTTTACTGTATGCTGCAGTTTTCCACTAGAATTGATTTAATCTGTAGTACATTTAAATATAATAATAAGCCATATGATAAAGGCATTCTACTTTATTATTAACATATCAGGAGTTACTGTCTGATGAGTTCTTCAGCATTATGTTTTAATTATATATGGAGAAAAAGAGCTTCTCAGCTTCAACTCAGGGTGTAATTTTTAAAAAATTATTTAAATTAACTTTGAAGCACCTTTCAGCCATTTGTTCAACAGTTAAATTCCCCAGAATGCCTGCTGTTTTCTCTCTATTTTTTGACATTATTATCTTTCTGGAAACAGAGCTGCTATTTAACTCAGCTAGCACTGAACAGAAACTGATTATTCTCTTTTGATGTAACTGGAGTGACTTAAATACTTACAGTCTTTTGTGTTAAGAGAAGATTAAAGCGTAGGAGAAAAATGTTCTGTCTTACAACTCTAAATAAATATTTCAGTATGAAGAGGCTATAATTTCTTTAGGAAAAGCATATTGGGTCATTGGGTATTCAGTAATAAAGCCTTAGATTTAGATATAAGCAGTTCCTACAGGACCCTCTCTTCTTAAAAGATGCAAAGCCATCCTTTGACTTTGGTTAGGTTACATGATTGGGTGAAGGAAGAAGCTGAGGCTAAATTATACCAGGGATTCTTCTTTCTATAAATCAGAGAATTGTCATTACCTTATCCATAATCCATATTCCAGTCAGAGTTCTTCAGAAATTACAATTACTTTCCATCATTACATCTTCTTAAAGGACTTACTGCATCAGAGACAAGCATGTCTTTGAAACATTTAGATAGAATCAAGACAAATTAGATCATCCTAACTGTTGGGCAGTGAGCTTTAGCAGCTCTCAAAAACCTCCTTGGGCATTTACTAGTCCCTGAGAAACAAAGATTCAACAATAAAGGAGAGATCAATGTGTTATAAAAAGTAATAAGGTCGACAAGATTCATAACAGCTATTGGGCTTTCTGTTGAGTAGCATGGTTTGGAATTTACTGAAGACTGTGCTTGTACTGGGCTTCAGCTTCATAACTATTCTTTGCGTTTAGGTGAGTGGTACAAACTAGATTGCTCAGTAAGCCTGTTTCTATCAAAGAAAACATGACAATAACCCAGCTATGTCTTTTTCTTTGGTAGCCTCAGCCATTCTATTCTTCCAACAACTTAATGAAAAATCCTAAGTGAACTTAAGTTATGTTGTCTACAAATATCAATATTACTTGGAGCTCTTCCTGTATCCCTTCTCTACTCAGACATTTAGCCATCACTGCAAACAGCCTGTGCCAACCGATTCACATCTTCTTAGACTTGTGTACCTCCATCCTCCTCCATCTTGCCCATTCCTGACTGTCAGTATACAAAATATCACTCCTGGATTCCAGCAAACCTTTACGGAGCAAATATTCAGTGCCAAGCATTTTGCTGCAAGAGTCTAGGTCAACATGAGAAGGAGGAAAAGGAAAAGATGGTCCCCTCCCTCATGCAGCTGATAGCCATCAAGGGCATTAGTTGTGTAAGGGAGAGAAGGAATGATAGAACACATGTTCTACTGAATATTGGTTTTAGAAAAAGTGCCAGCCTTCTTGCATACCCTTTCTTCTCAGAGCCCCCAGATCTGATTTAGAAATGTCCAGATGTATTATCCTATTGCTTTGGAAGAGAAGATGGCTTAGAAGAGAGAATGGTTAGCAGGGGATCAGGAAGGATGAGTCCTATTTTTTCTCCATTTATCTCATTAACAACAAAATAAAGGCGATGTAACCTGCCTCATCTCTTGCTAAAAAGATTAAGTTAAATTCTCTTGCTTTTGCAATAAATTGTTACAAAGAATAATAATAGAATATCTCCATCTTAATAGCATTGAAGTTACAACTGCTTTCTTCACACAAAAGCTTGGCAAATTGCAACACAATTTTCACTTCTACTGAGTAGCCAACTAACCTATGAACTGACGTGAATATACATTAAGATCAATAGGCACTTCTTGAATAGTTTCTTCTATGTGGTCAAGAAAACCAAAGCAAGGTAATATGAATAATGAGGTTTATTGTTCCTTTCTGAGCTTCTGAGTATTTCCTATACTATAGAAATGATTTTTGACTCTATCATGTTCTAGAGAATGACATCTCATTAAACAGGGGGCTTTTGTTTTTAAAATAAACCAACTAGTACGAGGCATATGGAGTTCTTGGATATAAATTGAACTCTTGGCAAAAGCTCATATTGTTTGGATATTACCTTTTTTACCTTAATACACTGCACATTCCTCCTCCAGGTGACAGGTACTACTGAAGTTTGGAAAGTCCATGTATTTTATCTTATGTTTGGCAATACTCTGGGATGAATCACAGTCATGTGGAAATATGAATTTAACCATATGGGTTTCATTGATTTCACTTTGCAGTAAACAGAACTCTGGAAAATACCTTAGGAAAAGGTTGAGAGGTGCTCATTGGACTGGATGATAGAATGACTATTTGCATATTAAATTTCAATTACATTACATTGTGTGGAAAGCAAACAGGCATGTGTATGCAAGTATATACATAACCCTGAACTCATATTTTTTTCATGATCTATTAAACATGATCTTGACCCAAATGCAGTAAAGTAGTCAGGAGTATATAAGAACCTTTTACACAGTCTTAACTCTTGTTTCCCCCATCAGCTTGCCTTATCTAAGATCTCAAGTGTGATCCATGTGTTTGTCAGTATTGAGAGTAGCTCTCTGATTCTCTTTCTACCTCTAAGTGAATTAAGCTACATTGTACATAAATTTGTACTTCTGTGCAAATTTTTATAAGTGTGAAAAGAAATGTTTGGTGCTGTATTTAAATCTAAATGAATGTAAGTTCTGAAATGTGGTTACTTCTACTTTTATACATAGTTGGACCCAATAGAGATTTTACAATTGAGTCATAAACTTATCAGCATGCCTCCCAGCAAATATCAACTCTACTAATGGTTTTCAGAAGGCATAAAACATTGCTATGTGAATGTGGGGTGATGAATTGAACACCTATGTAGGATCTTGGGGACTTCAGGTTTAATATCTGCCACCCTAGAGCAAGATTCCAAAGAAACTGCCTTTAGTGCTATCTCCAATTCTCCTTATGTTGGGGAACAATTGGTCCTATTTTATGTCTGTCTGATAAATTATACTAAGAGAACCATGCATACTCAGAGCTGAATGCCTCTCTCCACAGTTCAGGACCATCACAGAGTCCCATAGTTCTGTAAAAAGAGCACTGGAATGTGGTTGTAAAAATGTCAATATCATTTACCCATCTCCCTCTCTCCTAGGTCCCTAACCCCTCTTGCCTGAGCACTCTGCTAGGACCCATTTAATATCTGAGCATGGAACTTGACAATATACCCAAGAATAGAAATAACCTTATAGCATGAAGATCTAAGAACAGTGTGCATCTACTCAACCAGCGAGGAGGATGGGTTTGAAAAGTCCTAGGGCCTTCCTGTTCTGAATATATCATGCTTTTAGTTATTTACTTGTTGGTTTATTTATAGGTAGACTCTGTTGTTGGGAACTAACACTTAGTCTTATAGACTATGTGGGTTTTATTCACACTTAGCCACTTTCCCAGTGTGTTTTCTAGAGCAAAAATCTAATTTATGTAATCCCATTACAGGAAAGGGCAGAGGCTGCACTCATATTCACAAGCTTCTGTGGATGATGCCAGGCTAGGTTCTCAATTGTGCATACACGTCCACCTCCACATCCCTCCTCCTTGAAGCATCTATTGCCCCTAATCTCCCTGTTCAAACACTCCTCTTTTAATATCTCCCAGTTTCCAGCAATATTTGTTTTAGAGTTGTGATTTGGGGGGAGGAGGGGATGTCTTTTAGTGTCTTCAAATATATTGGGACTGAGAGTTTTGAGAGGGTATATCAGCATCCTATGACAGATTATGAGGACACAGAAGAATCCCTCAGCAGACTGTAGGTTCCACGTGCCCCAGGTCTGCAGGTGGATTCTGAGAATCAGGAGCTTTGGAGGCAGTAGTGGGGATGTGAGGGGGAGAGGCTATCACTCCTGCTCCTGATAAGGACCACCAGGCTGGATGTTTGTTTTTTTTTAATCTGAAAAACAGATACCATATAAAGATATATTCCTCAGAGGAATTCTTTATGGAGTTGTTAAATAAGGTAATGCACATAAATGGGTTAGCCTGGTGCCTGAATCATAGCAAGTGCTCAGTAATTATTAATTATAAACATTATGATGATTATTTTATTGTTATTAATAGAACAGGTTACGAACATAAGACAGCTTTACTCTAAATGCATGCACATAAAATAATAACATGCAATTATAAAATGTTTTTATGAACCACTACTATAAGTTTCTGCTGTAAATTCCTTTAAATATTGAGTACATAGCAACTTCTTCTTTGAATATATATTCTGTTAATGCAGTTAGCATGAAGTCTTTCAGGCAGTCCAGCTTTGTCTATCTTTTTGAGGAAAAGATAGTACTGTATCATTTTTGTTTTACTTAATTCACATTAATTTTTTGTGGTAGCAGGGACTGAACCCAGGGGCATTCTACCTCTGAGCTACACCCCCAGTCCTATTTTATTTCTTATTTTGAAACAGGGTCTCTCTAAGTTGCTGAGGCTGGCCTCAAATCTGCGATCCTCCTGTTTCAACCTCCCAAGTACTGGGATTGGCAATTCACATTTTATGGGCTGCAGTGTCATCATTCCCCCCACCCATGGGGTACACTTGTGGACTGCAGTCAGCTCATTATGAAACATGCAATTCAACAATTACTGAATGCGGTTTTATTTCCCATCATACAATCTGAGATGATGAAGGAATTTAGATCCCATGTGATAAAACAAATGTTCATCATATACTGTATATACATATATATATATATATATATTCTTTCTCTCCATATATAAGAAAATATTTATATTTCACATTTATACTATATTAGTTTCTTAGTTTCCTAGGGCTATTATAATAAGTTACCACAGACTTTATGGATTAAAAGATCAGAAATTTATTCTTGTGTAGTTGTGGAAGCTAAAAGCCTAAAACTCAATGTTTCTGCAGGACCATGCTCTCTCTGAAGGGTCTAGGGAAGGATCCTTTCTTGTTTCCTCTAGCTCCTGGTGTTCCTTGGCACGGAGCTACACAATTCCGATTTCTGCCTCCGTCTTTACATGGTTCTTCTGTGTTCCAGACCTCCCCTGCCTTTCTTTAATAAGGACACTTACTAATGGATTTAGGGTCTTCCCAGATAATCCAGGATGATCTCATCTCAAGGTCCTTAACCTAGCTATATTTTCAAAGATCCTTTCTCCAAATAAGGTCATATCCACAGGTTCTAAGGTTAAGACAGACCCATCTTTTGGGGAACCACCATTCCATACCTTACATACATATTAAAGCCATTTTGTTACACTATCATTTGTGTCAAGTTTGAAAGTGAAGCATATTACTATAACTGTAAGATTCAAGAAAACAAAAGTAGTGGTTGTTAACAACTGAAAAAGTATACTCATATACCAAGCACTGATGAATTGCTGAGAACTGACCAAAGAAAGTTGCAAGGAGATCCCACAGCACACTCGCAGGTGCCTGTTGAAGGGAGATTGAATTCTTATGAAAGCCACTTATTCTGGACCACATGTCTGTTTCCTCAAATGAGAACAGCTGTGGTAGATCACTGGATGCACATAACCAAAGAGGGGGCCTGTGAATCTTCCTTTATTATCTGCCTTTGCAAATCCTGAGGAGCTAATCCAAGAAAGCCATGGGCACAGGTAGGGGAAAAGTTCCTGCCAGATTTGCCTTGGTCTGGAGCCACATGCTCTTTCCCATCTTCACCCTATGATTGCCTTTGGGTCTCCAAGTGCCACGATTCAGAGATGCCCTCGGGTGGGAGCACCGCCAGTCTGTCCCTTAAGTTGTCATCAGTAGTGCCTAACACATTGGCAGGGTCAATCAGCACCAGGACAGAGAGCTGATACAATTTGATGTTTTAACCACCAGCACAAAACTGGGCTGTCATCTCAATTATTTTCTGGGCCCCACACAACCACTTGACTGGCAGAAAGCCCATTCTGCTAAGTTGATATTAGAAGGATTTTTTGGATTTCATCCTAACCAGAGAATTCAGACTATATTTAAATCAACAAGAAATGCTTATGATAATGCAAAGATAGTTGCTGTTGTTTTTTATTTACATCCCTAAACAAGGGCAGATAGTGAATCCCTAGTGCCCACTGGAGGATGGCCAAGCCTTTCTGGAAGGCACTGAGACATGGCTATAGACAGCAGACTATGTCGTGAGTGGAACTTCCCTCCTTCCTTTCTGACTTAGCCAGCAACCAGGCTTTCCCTAGATGCATGGAGTGCTGGCCATTTCCATGATGGGAACTCATAAGGTTTTCCTCTCCTCCTTTTGAGGAATAGAATAAAACCACAGCAGAGTCTGATGGAGAGGACCAGAGCTAACCCTTACTCTACCAGGCATTAGACCTGTGCTTTGTCCACGTCATATCATTAACTCCTCACTCTAACCCCGTGAAGGTCGTATAATGAACAGATGAAGCAGAGTACATGATTTCAGCCTCAGGACACTTATGCTTTGCTTTCAATTGCTATACACTCACAAGTATTATTACCAGCCATGAACTGTGAACCCTCCAGGCTGGCTCAGAAGCCCAAGATGCAAGACTCTACTGCATATTTGTGCTCACACACTTCTGGCCCACAGTATTCTCTGAGCCCTTTGACTCTTGTACAGTGTTGGGTAGGATCTCTAACACCTTTTATAATTGGAACCTAATGATATTTGTAAGGCCAGTGTTTTGTTGAGACCTGAACTTGCACAAATCAACCCACATAGTGCATTGCACCAACAAGACACCCAGCCAATATTTGTGGAATGAGTGAAAGAATGAATGCATAGAGATTCTTTCCAGTGTGCTGCAAGGTTGCTGCCACAGAAGACAGGATTAAAGTGCTGACTTTGCAATCATCCTTGTCAATGTCTGGGCTCTTGTGCTACTGCCCACCAGGGCGGCCCAAGGCCACCTCTGGGGCTGACGACCAGTGTGGCAACCCCAGAGCCATCCCTCTGTCAGGCAGGCCAGGGGCCACCTCTGAAACCTGCACTGACATATAGCATCCCCAGTGTCAATCACCCCTCTCAGTTCCAGTTCATTAACCTGAATTTTCCCTCCGTCAACTATTTTTGGACTTTCCCTCCCCTGGATCCATAATCATGATGCTAAATTCTGAGATGTCAAGCAGACATTCTGAATATTCTTGACCTCCTCACTGGGAGATGCCATGATAAAGGTAGTTTCTGATACTTGTCACTATCCAGGATTTGTTCTGCCAATGAAGACACACACATGGCCCCTGATGACTCTAATCCTTGGCCTTGTGCCTAAAATAAAATGACTGCTTCCTAAAGACCCTTCTCACACATTATTTTCCCTGGAGATAGATTCTGATGGAATTCTCTATTATGAGTTCACTAGCTCACATGATTATGTTCCCTTCTCATTGCACTACAGAGATGTTGCTACCATGTGACTCAACTTTCCTGAGGCCAAAAAGCCTACAAAGATGACATGAAGGCTTGTTATATGAACTGCTACTTTTTTCATAGCTCAGCACCAGCCCAGGTATTGCACTTTGGGGCACAGTCAGAAGTTAATTGAAATGGCTGCCATATCCCATCTCACAGAGAATCCTTTCTCTAACACGTGTGACTGCTTATGGCACCATGTAGAAATTCTTCCCTTATGCTGTGCAAAGTATAAGTGGAGATATAAAGTCTTAGGGAACGGGACTTTCTTCTAGATGGGGAATGACAGTGTGACAGGCAGGACTTGTGGGGAAAGTACTTCAGGGGTTGTCAGCACTTTCCTCCAATAGAGCGAGCTATATTTTAAAAAATGTTTTCTTCTTTTTATAGTCCTGCTGCAGTTTATTTACTTCAGTCCATATTAAGAAGTTTTCCAAGTAGATGGCAAAGAACAATCCTTAAAATGTGTGAATACCAAATGTAAGATAAAAAACATAATTGCAGTTTAGACTTCAGATTTATTTGAAAAGGGGATAATGATAGTAATTACCCAGTTTGAGTTTTGTAGAAGGCTAATTAGATCCCCAAAGCATTTGTATGCACAAGGAAAACCATAAATACAAAAGACCATCTGGTCCTTATCAGCTTACAACACTAACACTGTCTGTAATTATTTTTTCTATATTGTTTTGATGTTGACATTTTATGGAGCAATACGTTCTACCCTGGTTAGGGAGTAACCTATATTTCTGAAAAGCTGGGGGATTGCCCCCTTTCTCCTAATGAAAGTTTTAGGACTCCACAGGCAAAAGAGAAATTGCTTTTTAGAGAAACAGGTGAACATCTTTTCATGACAGTATGCCAGTAATGTGTTGTTTATAAACTTCTCTGGCTTATCTGACTTGTTAGTAACTTGGTTTTCCAAATGTTTGGATTCAGTTAACTTTCTTGTTTGTTTTGTGTTTGTGTTATTTTCCTTTCTTTTCTTTCTTTATTTTAGGTAAAATTGAGAATGATGCTTCTAGCTCTCTTTTATGAGCACAGAAGAGCAACATTCACCAGCCACTCTCTATAGTTAGCACTGTGCCTGGCAAAGTGGATATTCCAAGAGTAACACTGTTTTCATGTTTATTGTCTGTCTCCCTGACTGGCATGCCAGCTTTACAAAGGCAGACATTTGTGTCTCATTCCAGCTCATTTTATCACCATCGCCAACTCCTACAAAACCCCCCTGTACATGGTGGGTATTCCATAGCTATTTGTTGAAAGGAAGATAAATGAAGTAGAATACATGATTTCAACCTCTGCATGCTTCTGACTGACTTGCTAGCAATTTTTATATAACAAACCATCTCAAAATTTCCAATAGCATTTTCTGTCAAATGCTAATCACATCGTGCCTCCTTATAGAATCTGTTCTGAGGGTTATGTTTCAGAATCATGCCAGGCATAGCTTGGTTAGATCTGTTCTGCTTTCTTCTTTCTGATAAGAACAAGGACAACTCCCGTTTTCTTTTTCCCACTGGCTTCTGGGAGACTCAAAGCCAAAATTGAAACCTGGGTAATTATGTTTGGCATTTTTCAACACCTACTTTTCTTTGATCCTAACAGTTTGATTTCCTATGTTTTGCTCTTTCATCGGATGAACATTTGCTTTGCTCAACCTCAAAACTCTTCCCTGAATCATTTGGACAGGTACTGAGCACTTAATATGTATACTAGTACTTAGAAAAAACACATACACATAATTATGAAAAACAAAGTAGATTCATAATTTAAAAAGAACAAGTAGTTTAGTTTAGGATACAGTACAGGAGGAATGGACAATAAGAAATTTGAGGAAAAGACCTCGAATGGGGTAATTGCCAAAAATAAGATGAACAAGGTGATTATGGATACCTGATTGAATCCTTGAGTGCTAGAATCCAAAGCCTAGTCCTAATAGGAAAACCCCTAAAGTCCTAAATCAATATGACATGGTATTTCAAACTAATACAACATGTACTTTCTCAAGAAGTTAAATATTTCATGGATAGTTTCTTCTAAATTGTTTCATCACACAGGACATAGGTCAGAATCTGTCTAATGACATTGAGGCCTCGAGATGAGCAGCAGCCTCTGCCAGGGGTCTAGAGGGGTCGGGGCCAGCAAGATACATTTTGCATCTCCACTATGCTTAGAGCTCCACTGGGGAGACAATATTGTGGTGTGTTAGCAACCAGAAGCTTATCAGATATGCTGTACTTCCCCCAGTGTATTTCTAGATCTTAATTCCTCTGTCCCTCTAAACAAGAAACACAGGAAATAGTAAACATTTGCCTCCTATTTGATGGGAGAAATAGACCCTTCCTGCATAATAAGGGGGAGAGAGAGAGAGAGAGAGAGAGAGAGAGAGAAGATGTGTGTGTGTGTGTGTGTGTGTGTGTGACTGGAGATTGAACCCAGGGGCACTCTATCACTCAACTACCTTCCCCAGCCCATTTTATTTTCTTTTTCTAAATACTTTTATTGGTGCATTGTAATTATACATCATAGTGAGGTTCAAAATATTACAAATATATATGCACATAGCACTTGGTTTATTTCCTTCCATATCCCCTTCTGCTCTCCTCCTCCCTCCCCATACTTACATATTAGTGAGATTGGTAGTGATACCTTCATATATAGACATAACATTATTTGAACTGTTTCCTTCCTCAGTCCTCCTTTTCCCCCTCCTCACGTGAGCTCCCTCCCTTATTCCCTACTCCCTCCTCCTCCCACTATTCTACTAGTTTCTCTCCTCATTTGTATGAAGTTGTTTTTGTTTCCTATTTTCTTTCTAGATCCCTTATAAATGTTAAATTAAATCAAATGATATGTACTCATTTCCCATGCAGTGTGCTTACCCTGTGAAAATGTATGCCTGGTCTCTTTCACTAGTTAATCTGGATTTCACTTGGTTACTCTCACCTCTTTAGGAATAGAAGAATCTGAACAGGGATTTCAGTAGAAATTCACCTTACTATTTCCTGGGAAGAGGAAAGTGGTCAAGAGACCAGGACACTGGAGGTAGAAAGTGTTTTTGGTTTTGGTTTTGTTTTTCCTTCATTCTGAAGGTGTGGTCTATCATACTCCATTCTAGCATTGGTAGTGGTGGGTAGAGTAGGGACGATGGCAAAATTCTTTCTTGAATACAAATAGCAGATGAGTCAAGTTGCCATATGTTATTTCAGAAGAGACTTGAAGAAACATGAAGATAGTTACCAAAGTAACGGTCTTACTAAGATAGTAAGATAAAGTCATTGACACCACTGAAACCAGATGAGGCACTTCAATAGTCTTGTGGCACCTTTAGCTGTGCTTACCTACAGACTGTGGAGGATGTGGTGAGGTTCTGTGTGGGGTCCTTCCTGGTTGAGTCATTTATTTTCCCTGCTTCTGGGGGTTCTGGCAGCTGATAAGGCTCAGTTGATTCCATCTCTGGGAATAGCCTTCAAGTGAAGAGAGCCAGCCTGTCCTCTCCAGGGACAGTCCACATCCATGGGTATATAGAGGCCCGCCTCCCTCAAGGTGGATCAACACCACAGGTCTATCCCAGCTTCAGAGCTCCTCCTGGATCAGATGAATCCTTGGTTGCATTCCTGTTCCTCCTTCTGTCCCATCCTCCTTCTTTCACAGCCCCACAACTGGTGATAACCTGCATGCTTATTTCCATCTCATCCTGCATCCTGGGACCTGAACCTAAGACATGAAACATGTACAACAAGTCAACAAAAAGCCAGGTGTGGTGGTGCACACCTGCAATCCCAGTACTTGGGGAGGCTGAGACAGGAGGATCACAGGTTCAAAGTCAGCATCAGAAACTAAGTGAGGCCCTCGGCAACTTAGTGAGACTCTGTTTCAAAATAAATAAAATAAGTCTAGGGGTGTAGCTCAGAGGTAGAATGCCCCTGGCTTCAATCCCCAGTAACACACACACACACACACACACACACACACACACAATCAACAAAAGTTAAAAATATATACATTTTATTAAACCTTGTGGTAGGCATGAAAGCACCCATTAAAATAAGGCCTTTGAAGACTCCACAGCATGAAGCTGTCAAGATACACAGGGATCATTCGTGAACGCTGCAAAGCATTTCTGGGTAACTCCCTCCAAAACTGAGCAGTGCCTCTCCCTTCCTTCTGTTTTCACTTTTGTTTCTGTCCCTGTTCTCTGCATCCTTGTTCTGAGTTCTTGTGCCTCCATTTGTCTTTATAATTCAGTTTCATGTACTTGCCCAGTGAGGCATAAATGGTGATATTTGTCTTTCATATCTAGTGTGTGGGAATGTCTGGGCATATGATGAAACAGGTCTCACCCTAGATTGTGATGAAGACCGGCGTTTCTCACTAATTACAAAGAATTATAGGATTCCTGGATCTATTGATTTCCATTAAACTTGTGTGGAGTTATGAATCTTAAAATGGAAGTCCACAGCTATAGCTACCTGAGGATAGTGTTTTATTGCAAGCAAGACTCTAGAGAGGACCATAAAAATCCAGCCTTTGATGCTTGTCTTAGGGTTTTATGACTTAAAGAATTGCTTGTACTTTATCCGCACGTTTCTCAGCCATCCTTCGTAATGCTGGCCTGACTGAAGGAAAAGCTACTGGCAAAAGAAATGCAGAGCACTAGAGCGCTCCTGAAATAGGATGACTTCATTCTTTGTTCCCTTTTTCTTTTTCCCATTATGGAGGACTTGTGTCCTTATCATATTGCTGGTGGGTTCCTACCCTGGGCATCTATCACTATGTTTGGGGGAAGATTCTCTCCAGAGTCACATAGCAGAAGCTGCCTTCTTGGCTCAGTGCTTTGTTAAACCCCCATTTCAATGGACTACACACATTGTGATGTAATTCAGAGGGTAATACAAAGAGGAAACAGAACTTGTATCCTACTAAAACCAGGTGGGTCTGTCTTAGGTAAGTGTGGTGTCAGAGAGCTAGATCTTATATGGTTAGAGATCACAGTGAAATCATAAGGGTATCCCTTCTTTGTTCTTTTCTTATTTCTTCAGCAAGCATTTGTTGAATACTCACTTTGCACACACGCACACATACACACACACACACACACACATATTACATATATATGTATATACATATATATATACTTCCTTTCCCTTTCTTTCTCCCTTTTCATTTTGCTTCTGTAGCAAATAAATTAAGAAGTGAGGCCCCTTCCCAAAGGATTACTGAGGAGCTGGGGGTGTAACTGAGTGAAAGAGCACATGCTTAGCATGCGCACAAGGCCCAGAGTTTGATCCCCAAACAAATAAGAGCTAAAAGTCTGCACTACTGGGTTCTTACCTTTGTTCATGGAGAAGAGTAGTTTTATCAGCACATGAAGGAGTGACCAAATATTAAAGAACCAGTGAGCAGGTCTATAAGGAGCTGAGGAAATGTCATCTTTTTTTTTTTTTTTTTTTGCGGTACCGGGGATTGAACGCAGGGGCGTTCTACCTCCGCGCTACACCCCCGGCCCTATTTTTTTATGCTTTATTTTTGAAACCGGGTCTCACGAAGTTGCGGAGGGCCTCACTAGGTAGAGAGAGAGAGAGAGAGAGAGAGAGGAGAGAGGAGAGAGGAGAGAGATAGATCGCGCGCGCATGCGCGCTGAGATTGGCCGCGAACCCCGATCCTCCGGTCTCGGCCTCCCAAAGTACTGGGATTACAAGTGTGCGCCACCACGCCCGGCCTGGAAATGTCATCTTTTGCTATTGCAATGAGGTACAGACCTTTCTAACCACCAGAACTCTGGTGTCTGTCCTTCCCCCCAGGTATCAGAAGGTTGCTAGGAATCAGAGAAAGGGACACTGGCTGATATTGATGGATATTTGTTCTGGCTTGTGGTGGATACTAGTGGATGATTCCTTCTGGTTTACAAAAGTCTAACTTTCTGGTGAATTTGGTCTCCCAAAAATATAGTCTGCGTCCGTGGCATGCTGAGGATTTCTTGACAAAAATCCAGAAGAGGTAAATGGAAAAAATTAGGAAAAAAAAAGAGGTAAGAGAAAAAATTAGGAAACCTGGAAGCGCTCTCATCATCAGCATCATTTCAAAGTTATTTCTTTTGCACCCTTGACTCTGAATGGGTGAGATGGAATGGAGTAGGAGCATGAGATTTTACTCTGAGGGAAAGAGAAATGTGTCTCAACTCTAATTAAAAAACACAGACCTCCATATCGAGGCTCTAGTCCAAAGCAATACACAGTTCCAGAGGGATTAAAAGAGCAACAGTTTTTTTTACTCCACACTTAGGAAGGACTCACACCAGGAAGGCATGTTCATATATGGCCGGTCTGTGATGATGGGTGTATTGACCAAGGCCCTTGGAGGAATTATCCTGCAGCACCAATGGCACTTCGATGGCTTACGTCGACCCAGCTGTTTCATAATTCTGTGTTACTGTACACATGTCTGTCTCCCTCCATTAGACTGTAAACTGCTGGAGTGGGGTCTAGACACTCCGGTTTTTCTCCTCCCAGTATCTAGCACAACTTCTTCCTGAACAGTAACCATTTAACAATTGGTTGTTAGGTAAATAGAGTGATGGAGCTACAGATCAGCCCCACTGTCCTTGTAAAGAGTATTCCCAAAGAAGGCCAGCCCCGTTCCACAACTGAAACTGGCCTCATGAACTCAGTTGGTTTACATTGGAAACTTGATCAGAAGTAATGATTACTTCAGAGAAAGCTCTGGATTTCTGATGAGATTAAGGTGCATAGTATTTCTAGTTAACTACTTATTCTTTACTGAATAGTAGCTATGTTCTCCCTGCTAAATAAAGTGCAATATACAGTGATCCCCCCAATATCCTTGGGTTCATTTTCTACAGTTTTAGTTATCTGCAGTCAACCCCAGTAGGAAAATATTAAATAGAAAATTACAGAAATAAATAATTCAGAAGATTTAAATAACTTTCATTATAATATATAATAGTGATTCTGTTTTATTATTAGTTATTATTATTAATATCTTACAGTGCCTAACTCATAAATTTAACTTTATTACATATATATATGGGATCATATACATATACATATACATATATATATACACACACACACGTGTGTGTGTGTGTGTGTGTGTGTGTGTGTGAAAAAGCATAGTATGTATGGGGCTTGGTAGTATCCTTGGTTTCTGTCAACCACTGGGGGGTGGTCTTAGATTATATCCCCTACAGATAAGGGGAAACTACTATATATGAAATATAATTTTATTATCACAATAACCCTTTAGAACAAATATTTTCATATTCACCCCATTTCACACATGAGGAAATTGGAACTTAGAGAGGGTAAATGTTCCCCAGGGCTGGCAAGGGGTGATCCTGGGCTCAGCCCTAGGGTTGATGGTGTCTGACATGGGCTTCCAGGAACCAATCAGCTCTCATCTTTTCCCTACTCAGTGTTCAATGTTCACTTTGGTAGCTTGAAATTGGCCATGGTGAGTGGGTTTACAACATGAAAATTAGCAATAACTACTACTCAGGGCTGTGTGTGTGTGTGTGTGTGTGTGTGTGTTCCACTTCTTAGCAGCACACCCACGCCTAGGGCTGGTCTCATTCCAAAGTCTCTGTGTTAATGACCACTATTCTTTTTTTTTTTTTTTTGCAATGGGGATGGAACCCTGGGGCATTCTACCTCTGAGCTACATATTCAGCCCTATTTTTTATTCTTTATTTTGTAACAGGGTCTCACTAAGTTGTGGAGGGCCTCACTAAGTAGTTGAGGCTGGCCATGAACCCGGATCCTCCTGTCTCATCCTCCCAAGTACTGGGATTACAAGTGTGCGCCACCACGCCCGGCACCACTACTCTTTATGTACTCAACAAATGATAGACATAAACTCAGCAATAGCTGCGTGATGAAATGAGAAGACAATGTATAATGGTAACTGAAAACAGAAAGAGCTAGGTATGGAGAATCTAGGGGAAAAAACACTGAGTGTTAAGTGTGGGGGATAGGAATCCAATGAGGGCAGCATCTGTTTCCCCTAGGCCTTGCCAAAGCTGTACTTGTCAAATTTTCTATCCAACTCTTGAACTTCCAAGCATTTGAATGTTGTATCTGACATCTAGGATATTCTTTTGTTTAGAAATGGAAACCAATTTGGTAATGTGCATAAACCATTTAGTTAATTTTAGTTGTCTGTTTTCTTGTCTGGATTCTGGATGGTGACAATGAGATTAAGGGACTCACTCCTCTATGCCCATCCACTGCAGAGAACTGACAGTGTGGAGCACCTGAACTGGAGGCACCAGTAATCACTGCAGTGACCCTGTGAGGGAGGAGCTGTTTTTATGCCTTTTATACACACAGGGTCTGGTACCCAACCCCACTCTGCAGTTCATCAGGGGTGAAACCATGACAGTCTGACTCTGAGACCCTGATCCCAGCGCCTCCACTGTCATCACCCCCACTCTTGCTCTCTGCAGCAAAGCACTGTCCCTGGCCACACAGATCCATCCAGAATAACCTTCATTCTCATCAAAGCTGTGGGCGGTTCACATGTATTTGCCTGCCTAGTTAAGGAAGTGAGATATTGTGAGATATTGAAAGTAACATAATTTTTAAATATTTCATTTCACCGTGCTTTTAAGGCCATAAAACAGATTTTGCTTTCTAGAATTTACTAAGGGATTTGAAGAGGTAAACTTCTACACAATTCTCACCCACATTTCCTAATAAAACTGGTCCTGTGTTCCTCAGAGCCACAAACAAGGGTTTTATTAAAATAGAGACACCAATAGCTGACCCAAGAAGAAGGATTGAGGAACACTGGGCTTCTCCTATTCTCTCCCAGTTCCCAAGAGGCTGTCTTCTTCATATGAATGTTTCCCCTTGCTTGAATGGCTCTTCAGAAATGGGGATGGTGGAGGGTCTGAAGTCACTCAACTGGAGGTGTGTATGTTAGTGTAACAATTTTGCATCTTACAATTAAATGTAGAAGTTGGGAAGATGCCCCTGGAAAGTGCTACCACTTCTGTTGGCCCTGGCTTTCGCCTCATTTCCTTTTCTTATGTTTTGTATCTTGGCTTACATTCTGTTTAAAATCCTTTCTTCTGCTGTCAAACACAAGTGCTCATGTGTGTGTGTGTGTGTGTGTGTGTGTAGAGAGAGAGAGAGTCTGCCTGTGTGCATGTGTGTACATCCTTTAATGTCCAACTAAAATACTCCCTCTCCATTACGCCTATTTTAATCCCCCAAGCCAGGCTTCACTGTACCTACTTCCATGTCCTGATGGCACTTTCTACCATTCCACTGTCTCTTCTCTACTGCCTGAGGTATCATAAATTGTGGGTGTATCTAATTTACCAAATGCTTCTCTAGACTGATAGATGAGCTGTTGACATGAAGACAGAGGTCCTGAGTCATCTTTGTAGCCCTCCTTCCACCAGTATGGCATTGTGTATCTGTTAGTGTTCAGTAAGGGCTATGAGATCAGATCTCTGCTTTCCAAAAATGTACTAAAGTATAAATGTGTTGGGGAACATCCAGAACTCCTTTTAATAAAGCAATTGGTTGTTCTGGCACAATTGAGAAACAATGGGGTCTGGTTCACCGTAGACCTTAAATCATTACACTGTTAATTGTTTCTATATATTGCAGCTGGAAAGTCCAGTTCCTTATTATTCCTTCCTACTGTGAACCTAACAAATTACATTGTCTCTTCCTCACTGCCAAAGTATGAACCTAATTAGCATTAATTCTGGAATGGATTTTAAATATATCCACTTTCTTGTTTTATTTTTCACTGGTATAGATTATTTGTGCTGCCTCTAAAAAAAAAAAAAGAGCCTCTCATGGTTCTAAAAAAGCGATTCTTACACATATTGCCTACCACTTCTCAATGTTCTTCATAAATCCCACAGAGATATTCAAATATTTCTAAGCTTTTCCATCTTTTCCTTGAAAGTTTACTTATAATTTACTAAATCATCCTATTTTAAGCATAATTTCTTTCTTTTCCTGCAGCATATTTTCAAATTAGTTTGAAGACTTTTCCTTGCAGATGGTGACAGAAATCCACCTGCTTTAGGGACCTTAGATATTGCACCCACCTCAAGCATTCAGGAAATACACTAATAAGAGACTAAATCATTAGTCATTTCCTTCAGAATCCCAACCTGTTTTTAATCTGGTTTCCCATTACTCCTTGCTTAAGTCCTAGCCAGAGTGAGCATGGTTTTGAAATCAGAGAGGCCTTCATTTGGAGCATGCCCAGTTGATTCCCAAAAGTATACCACCAGCTTATGCATCCAATTTTCTTCTTTACACCAGCCAGCATTCAAATGACTAAAAGATTTATCCTGCTGAAGATGCATGTAACAGGACTCTAGAGTTCTGCATACCCTGTCTCCTTACCCTCAATCAAATATGGCTCCTTCTTCTTCTCCATCTCCATAAATGGTGCTATTATCTACCTAGGTATCCAGGCCAAAAAACAAACCCAAACAACAACAAAAAAGTAAAGAAAAAATAAATTTAAAAATGTATGAGTCATCATTCTTTCGTTCTCTTTTTCTCACTCCTCACTTCCCATCAGTAAGTTACGATGGCATATCTTTAACCTGACCACTATTACTATCTTCACTACTGCAATGCTGGGCCAACCTCCTCTTTCCCCACCCAGATTATTGCATAGCCTAACAAGTTCTTCTGTTTCTGTTCCTGTCTCCTACACTATAGTTTCCAAATAGCAGCCAAAGTGACCTTTTTAAGGCATAAATCAGACCATATCAGTTCCTTGATAATCATCCTCCAATATCTTCCTCCTGAAAAAGTAAGATTCAAGTTATTTAATATCCTCTGTGACATCACCAAGTCATCTCCTCCTCCTGCCTTCTTTCTGCAGTGCAATCTCCACAACTCGCTCTCAGTTACTCCTACAGGTTTCCATCTCAAGGCATGTGAAGCCCCCATGGTCTATAATGATTTCACCCAGGTTTTTGAAAGGTTATGAGCTTCTGATTATACAGGTCTCAACTGAAATGACACCTCCTCATGAGAACTTCTAAGTCCCTCTTCCTTATGTGGTCACTCTCACCTGACACGCACACATTCCCATGTGCACTTAGGATATATCCTGTTCCTTTGCCATATTCCCTTTCTGGCATTCCTCACTATCTGAAACAAGTAAACGAATGAATTAAGAAGACTGCTTATTTATCACCTCTCGGCAGAATACAATATTTTGGAGGGCAGCGACAGGATTTTCTTTTTTCTTTTTTTGTAAGTTCTGGGTCCCCAGCAACTAGAACAATTTCTGGCACTTTGCTGAAAATAAATCTTGGATGAATGACGACTGGTGGGATGAATGATGAATGCAAGAATATTGGCTCTATCATTTTGTGGCCATGCACATATTACTTAATGTACAAGGCTAAAGGGTAAAACCACCATGAGGCCCAGCACACATGGTACCAGCAGTGACATATGGGGTCCCAATTATTGGGTTTATGGGGGAGAGTTGGGAGTATTTGTCCCTGTAGGTACAGCCTTCCCCAGGTACACCTTCCTGTCCAATGGGCAAGGAGGTACAGGCAGGCATAATGTCTGTATACCCAGAAATATCTATCTGGGAGTAAATCAGTGAGCTTGGTCAATATTAGTTTCCACCCATCCCACCACTGGTTGGTATCTGGTAAACAAATGATGTTCTAACATAGTTCTTGGGGCAACCATCCAGTGTTTCAATTGATCACAGACCAGTTTACCTGTTATATAAAAAAGGTGCTATGCTTACAAGCTCCACATGTTTCCCCATTAACCAGCCCCACCCATTTTCTATAGCATCTCCCAACAAGTGGGGAGGTGTTTATTATGGTATTGGCACAACAAGTCCTCTATTATGTGGCATCAATTATCCCATTCTGGGCTGCGGTGGTTTCGGGTTGGTATGGTAGTCCACTTGTCTGCAATAGCAGGGGCAATTCACCACAGAAGACTTTTGGCTGCTTCCACTGGTAGCATGTATAGTAGCTCCTTCCCAGAGGTCCCATTTCTATAGGTCCTCCCACATATCCTTGCCCCACAATGGGTGGTGACAAATCAACCAGTTTTGTGCTGTTCGTTGGAGCAGTCTCAAGGTTGTCCCTCGGAAGACTGCCCAGCTCTCTGTCATGCAGAGGCCCAGTCTCCATGAGGGCTAACCGAACTGCTTGGAGCTGGGTCCATTGGCTAGAGCATCCAGCACCAGTCTCATACCAAAAGGTCTCTGTGGCAGGCTGTAAGACCACAGCCACCATGTGGGTGGCTGCCCATGATAGGAGCCATCAGTGTACCACACTTTTATGGGTCTTGGGGCTTTCCCTTTCTCATAGGGGTTTGGGGCATCTCCCACTTCTGTGGGTTCCGAGGGGGCTGTCACTAAGAACTGTACTGGCCCCAGCAGAGTATGTAGCTGCTTAGACAAAGGTCTACTAGAAAACTGTGCTCACTGCTCTAAGTATGTACCCTACTTCATCAGAGTGGGTGTTTGGGCTATCCCTTTCTGGGGGTCCTGAGTCTAGGACCTGAGCCAGCCTTTACTATGGTAGGTGGTCTGCACCATTATTGACCCAGTACCTGTAATAGGTTCACAAGGTAAGAGGGCAGCATACACAGCCACCATTTTTGAATGAGAGTAGCTTGGCTCTGCCCCTTTCCAGACTAAAATCCAATTGGAATATTCCTAGCACCTTGTTTCTGCCATAACTCCCATCCAAAACCTGAGTCATCCACTTGGACTGTTAGCAGGAAAGGAAGGGCAGGGTCCACTACCCACAGAGTTTGTGCCTATGTCACCTCCCTCTTGATGTCAGTAAATGCAGTTTCCATTGTAGGGGTCCAATCTCAAGTTGCCTCCTTACAAGCAAGGCAGTGTAAGGGGCACATAAGCATAGCTAAGTAGGGTATAAATGTTTGCCAAAGACCCCAAATACCAAGGTAAGTCTGAAACAGTCTGACTGTTCTCAGTCGAGGATATGCTTGTATATTGTTTATCACTGCTTTGGGTATCACCTTTGTCTTTCCTAACCAAACAACTCCCAAGAATTTGAAATAATATCCAGGTCCCTAGACCTTGTCTTCATTGACAGCTCATCCTCATTCCTAGAGAGCGGCTCATAGGCTGCATGCAGCTGCTTTTAACTCTGCAAGAAAATCAGAGGTTAGCATAATATCATCAATATAATGAAACAACTGTACAGTCTCAGGCTTCTGCCTAGAGCCTAAATCTTATGCCATCAGACCATGACACAAGGTGGGACTATGCAAATATCCCTGGGGCAATACCAAAAAGGTCCATTGCCACCCTTCCCAGGTAAAAGCAAGTTGTTTTTGGCTTTCTGGGGCTAGTGACAATGGAAAAAAGTCATTTTCCAAGTATGTAACATAATGGAACTGTCCCAGTTTATGTGACATATGATCCATCAACTCTGAAATGTTAGATACTGCTGCATGCAAGGGCGGTGTCACTTTATTAGCTCCCAGTAGTCTACTGTCATGTGCCAGGAACCATCAGATTTTCACACTGGCCACATGGTCTAGTTGAATGGGCTATGAGTCAGGTAGATTACACTTGCCTCTTCTAGCTTCAGTATCATTTGTTCAATTTCCTCATGCCTCCTGAGTAACTTGTACTGCCATACATTCACAATCCTCATGACTTGGGCAGTTGTAAGGGCACATGATGGGGATGTCCTCTAGTGATAGTTTTTACCACATGCACCCGTAGCCAGAATTCTCCAACAGTTGTCTGCACAATCAATCTCTGTAACATGCGCCCCCAGGATATACTCTGCTATGGGGGATATATACATGTCAAATCGCTTAGGAGGCAGACATCTGATTCCCAAAGTAACCAGGTCACGTCAAACTATAATGAGACGGCCTCTATAATCCTCTATGACAGCTGTAGGTCCAGTAAACTTGTCCTGGTTGCCCAAGAGGAAGGTGCTGTCTGCTCCCCTATCACCTAGTGCCAGAATGCATTGCACATTGGGGGTTACCAGTAAATAGACAATTCCACATGTGGCCTCAGGTCAGGCAGTTCCCCAGATAACCAGTTACCTTGGCCGAGTCTTTAAGCTCATTTGGTGGCTACTAAATGTTGCTCCAATTCCTCCTCCTGCAACTGAAGCCGGTGGACCTGCCATGTCAGCTCCTGACTGTCACAGCCGGCATGCTGCAGCACCTCCATGAATATCCCGGCCACCTGTCCAACTGCCTCTCAGTGCACCTTGGGGACATTGGCTCCAGTGTTTCTAACGCCCTCCAAACCTCATCTAGCTTGGGATGTACATTGTCCCAATCCTCTGGTGGGGGGCCACATTTCCTCCAACCTGGGTCATTCCTCCTAGGGCTGTTCCTTTCGAGGGGCTCTGGGGGCGCACACCTCATCCTTCCAACTATGCTAAGTGATGGGCCAGCTGTGGTTGGAAGGGAGGGTTCGGCGGTGAGATCCTCAGAAAGAAGAAAACAAGCAAGTCATCATCAGGAGAACAAAAGAAGCCTTATTTTACAGACCTGTCCCTTATATAGGTTCCTGAGCAAAATGGCACACATCCACGCCAGTGTGACATACACATGCATATTGCATTTTGCCTACTCATTATTATATAACTATGTACACATCTGCGGCTGTGTGGGATAAGTGCACATCTTTGGCTGCACATGATGAGTGGGGTCATGTGCTTACTGCAGGCCTGTACTTCCTCTGGGCCCCACAGTCACAATATCTGAATCGTAAGCTACTGGATATACTGAATCTATCCCATCTTGTCCATCATTGCATTTCACGGGGACACAGGAGACATGGGGCTCTGGGATGCTTGGAATCTCTGCCCACCACACTGGCAGAAACAGACAGTCCTCTCTGTCTTTGGGGTTTATACTCCCCTAAGACTGGGTTGTCTGACTCCACATTTGACTCAAGTCATTGAATGCAGAAACAAAATTGCATAGTGCTCAATAGTATGAAGATGGTTGTTGAATTTCCCTTTGACATAGCTATAGAACATAGACAGTCAACTGTTGATGAATTTCCTTGTTCCATTAAAATCTGCCCTAGTGCTGATCGGATGATTTAGGGGCACAGATATTGTGATTCACTTGCTCTGAGCTGGGCCCAGTAGCCTCCAAGGTACAGATGCCTTATTTTCTACTTCATTCTTCACATCTGCACACATACATTTTCTCCTGCATACTTGTTTTTATAACCCAGGCCACCTGCTCATTGCACATAGCCCATCTTCTTAATATAATGACACAACGAAACCACCAGACGCTGACATAAAATTTCCACAACAATGGCTTAGACCATCATTAGTTCTGCTTTTTTTGCTATTCTAATAATGAATTCTCAAGTTTAAATTTACTTTCTAATTCAGAGCAACTGTAGTTTTGCTAATTACTTTAAATGGTTTCTGTATAAAAATACTTAGCATTAATGACATTCCTTGGATTTTTAAGAGTGAATTACATTCGTTAATTAGACAATTAATATAGTATCCCTGGGTGGAGGACTTTATCAGCCTGGATTCCATTTTATACATGGAGCAAGTAAACATTGATTCAGACATGACTCTTGGAGCTGTCTTTTACCATTTATATCCCTGCCTTTCCTCCTCTTCTCACTTACCACATCTTCTCTTCCTCTCAACACATGGCTTACAGATTGTAGTGTGTGTTCATGTGTGTGTGTGTGTGTGTGTGTGTGTGTGTGTGTGTGTGCGTGTGTGTGTATGTGTGCAGTGTGGTGGGAAGAGATAGGGATAGCAGTGACACAAAATAAAACTTAATGACCAGTGCCAGGAATTAAGCTCGAGAAGACCTGATTGTTAAGCATTTTTTCAGATATCTTTGTATAAGGCACACCTGTCTTCTAATCCCAGAATGGGGTTGGGCTGATCCACTATTACACTGACTGGTTGGCCATCCTCAAAATGCACCTCCTGTAGTAAATCCAGAACTTTCTTGGGATTTTCATTTAACTACATTTTGAGAATATGGCTGTACTTTCCAGGGGAGCACAGAGAAGAAACTTGAGAGGAAATTTCATTTGCCAAGTAAACTAAAGTGAGCAATTTTTTTTTTTTTTTTTTTTGCAGTACCGGGGATTGAATGCAGGAGCGTTCTACCTCCGCGCTACACCCCCGGCCCTATTTTTTATGCTTTATTTTGAAACCGGGTCTCATGAAGTTGCGGAGGGCCTCACTAGATAGAGAGAGAAAGAGAGAGAGAGGAGAGAGAAGAGAGAGAGAGAGCTCCAGTGCGCGCGCGTGTGTGCACACGTGCACTGAGGCTGGCCGCGAACCCGGATACTCTGGTCTCCACTTCCCAAAGTACTGGGATTACAAACGTGCACCACCA
>PVJS01004060.1:0-71447 GCA_004027185.1 Glis glis
TGAGCCCTGGAGCAGCTGGGGGGGGGGGGCTCAGGTGAGACTTCTGTCTGCAAGTATGTGAAAGTACAGGTCTTGATGCAAAACTACCTGTATGGTCCTCTCACTACCCCATCCCACTCCCAACAACACGGATGTCTGGGGTGGGTGGCAAGGGTCTCTGGGCACAGTGGGAATGCCCAGCTGGGGTGGGTGACTCCTTACCTATAGGGCAATGAGGTCAAGCCCAAAGAGGTTTGTTTGGGAAGGGATGCAGGGTTTGTTCTCCACACTCCCCCACCCCAAGTCTGCCCTGACCCCCCCCAGACACACCTCCCACCCCCAAGTCTCAGCCCCCTGTGCAGGGCTCCGTCCCTTTTTTGTGATCCTCCATAAAAGTACAGCTATTAAAATGCACTGGGCCAGAACCGCTCTGGGGAGAGAGCGCCCGGCTTTCCCAGGCCAGAGGCCTGCTTCTCTGCCTATCCAGTGGGGACTTTTTTTGAAGGTAAATGCCTTTTCTCTGGGAGAGGGAAAGGGCTGCCTTTGAAGCAGTGGGGGGGTGGGAGAGAGAGACAACGCCCCCCCTTTTCCTTCCCCCTTTTACTCTAGCCCCGTTCCAGGCCCTTTGCTTTACACATCCAGGGAGAGCGAGAAGAAAGCCCCCAGCCTGGCCGGGAGGGGGCTGGGGGTGGGTCCAACCTGTTCTGGAAGGGGAATTAGCACAATGGTGTGGCTGGCCGGGGCGTTTATGGCCTGGCTGAGGCCCCATTCAGGACTCAGGGAAGGTGGCAAGGCTGTCCTCTCCCCCCTTGAAGTGCCCCCTCGCCCCCCTGGGAGGGGGGCAGCAGGCTGAAGCACAGCCATGCTTGAGGGCCTCTGACAAGCAGCTGTCTGCCGCGGTGGAAGGGGAGGTCCCCCCGCAGCGGGAACATGAAAGGCACAGGCAAGGTCCCGCGGGGAGAGGGACTTGTGGGCTGTGGGCTGTGGGGGGGCGTGGGCTGCTTTTGTGAGAGGCTTGAAGGGGACGGGGAGAGGAGGGGGCTTTGGAGGGCCCTCTCTGCCCCTGACCTGGAACAGACTGCCAGGAGGAGGCTGCCCGCCAAGAAGGGCGGACAGCGTGAACCTGGGCCAGGAGGCTGGGGCTGGGACAGTCAGGACCCCACCCCTGACAGGGAGGCCAGCAAGGGGCAGGCCAGCAGAACCCCCACCCCAAATTCTCACCTCATGTTTTCCATGGTGGGGCCCGGGTATGTCATACCAAGGACTCTACTGTCCTGGAGGCCGGGCAACATTCCTGTCCTACAGGGGGCAGGCGGGAGGTTGGTGGCGAGACTGGGCAATGACCATTAGAGGGGCTAACGGGAGCAGAGGGACCTTCGACCTCAGAGCTACACCTTCATCCTCCCTCCTTCAGGGTGGTATTTCTCACCCCTGTCCCTAGGCCAGAGTGGCCCCTAAAAGATGCCCAGCTGGGTCTAACTATGCCCGGATGGTTGGGATCAGGCCTGGGATAAAGATGGAATTAGGGCCAGGCACGGTGGCATCCACCTGTAGTCCCAGTACTTGGGGGGCTGAGACAAGAGGATCCTAGGTTTGAGGCCGGCCTCAGCAATTTAGGAAGACCTCAGCAACTTATCGAGACCCTGTTTCAAAATAAAACATAAAAAGGTCTGGAGGTGTAGCTCAGAGGTAGAATGCCTCTGAGGGTTTAGTCCCCAATATCCCTCCTCCCCCAAAAAAAACCCTAAAGATGGAATTAGTGCTGGGTTTGGTGGCCCACACCTGTAATCCCAGCCTCTTAGGATGCTGAGATAGGAGGATCACAAGTTTGAGGCAGTCTGGGTGAGACTGCCCCAAACTTGTATATAGCGAGACCCTGTCTCAAAACAGAACTTTTTTTTTTCTGCCATACTGGGGATTGAACCCAGGGGCTTTCTACCTCTGAGCTACACCCCCAGCTCTATTTTTTTTATTGTTTATTTGGAAACAGGGTCTCACTAAGGTGCAGAGGACCTCATTAAGTAGCTGAGGCTGGCTGCCACCATGCCAGGCCTAAAACAAAATAAAAAAAAAAAATTTAAGCCAGGCATGGTGGTGCACGCTTGTAATCCCAGTACTTAGGAGGCTGAGACAGGAGGATCACAGGTTTGCAGCCAGCCTCAGCAAATTAGTGAGGCCCTCTGCAACTTAGTGAGCCCCTGCTTCCAAATAAAAAACAAAATAGGGCTGGGGGTATAGCCTGGATGTAGAAAGCCCCTGGGTTCTACCCCCAGTACCACATACACACACAAAAAAAAAAATTTAAAGCCGGGCGTGGTGGTGCACACTTGTAATCCCAGTACTTGGGAGGCTGAGACCAGAGGATCTGGGTTCGCAACCAGCCTCAGCTACTTAGTGAGGCCCTCCACAACTTAGTGAGACCCTGGTTCAAAATAAAGAATAAAAAATAGGACCTGGGGTGTAGCCAGGAGGTAGAATGCCCCTGGGTTCAATCCCCAGTACCGCAAAAAAAAATTTTTTTTTTAAAGGCTGGGGACATAGAAACCACTTCTTGGTTTCTGGGTTCATTCACAGAGAAAGAGAGAAAGAAAGAGCATTAGTGATTTGGGGCAGGGATAGGCTGTCTCCACAAAGGCCATCAGGAGCCAGATGGAGAAACAAAAAATGAAGTGAATGTTTTATTTTTTGGCACTAGGGATTGAACCCAGGGGCATTCTACCTTTGAGCTACACCCCCGACCCTCTCTTATTTTATTTTTTGTTTTGAAACAGGGTCTCGCTAGGTTGCTGAGAGTTTCGCTAGGTTGCTGAGGCTGTCCTTGAATCTTCCATCCTCCTGTCTCAGCCTCCCAAGTAGTAGGATTACAGGTGTTGACCACCAGGCCGGCTTTGAGGTGCATTTTTAAGCTCGAGCGGAGACTAGCAGTCACTGGGCTGTCCTCCCAGCCTGCACCTTGCAGAAGAGAGGGCAGGAAGTGTTCTGCTTCTCCCCCCTCAGGGTTACACATGGGTAAGGGGGGCTCCAGCGTGGAGATGGTGCTGGGCCCAGCTTCCTTACAGTGCACAGATAGAAATGGCTCCTCTGTCGGCCCCAGGAGCTGGAGGGCAGGCTGGGGCAATACCCCCAGCTGGCCTCTCTGAGCCTGGGTTATGTTGTGATGTGGGTAGTTACACTGTGGCGCAGGCAGGCAGGCAGACAGGGGGCCTGTGAGAGGTGCCATCCGCTGCCCCCATAGCACCTCCCCCGCTGCCTCCACCTCCCTCCAATGGGGAAGCACATCACCCGTCACCCTGCAGAGCCTATAGAAGGAGGAACACTGGCAAGGGAACCTGCTTCTCCAACAGCCCAGGGCACCTGGGGTGAGCAGGGGAGAAAGACTGGACCATAAGAAATGCTTATGGGGGCCTATAGGACCATGAAGACAAGGGCCTAAGAGACCCCAAAGCACCTCATAGACCATCTGCTCTGCGCATGTGTGCTAGGGCTGGGGTCTTTCAAGGCCAGTGGGGACAATCAAGGAGAAATCTGGTTGTTCAGGACCCCAGAGGTAGGGAAAGGGTGTCTGTCTCTGGTGAGCTGTGCACCTCCATAGGACATGGGGATGGGACACCATAATCTAGAAGGTCCCTCCCAGACTCCTGAGTTATGATGCCAGGTCTGCTCTGTCGCTGTGGCCCCCAAGCCTGGGCAGCCAGGCCCAGCCCCAGGCTGGATGCAGAGCCAAGGGGCCAGGATTGGCTCATCAAGCATCCAGCATCCAGGGACAGTCATGGCCATGGTGCCTTCGCCTTGCAGCCTCTTCTCTGCAGGACGCTTGGCCTGCCCCTGCTGAGCTCACCTCCTCACCCCTCTCCCCGATGGGCCAGTGGTGGTGTCACCCAAAGCAAATTGACACTATTTTTCCCTTGGTAACCGCAAAGGGGGAGAATCACCCGTCTCCTAATTTTAACCAGTACGTGAGGGACCAGGGTGCCATGACCGACCAGCTGAGCAGGCGGCAGATCCGTGAGTACCAGCTCTACAGCCGGACCAGCGGCAAGCACGTGCAGGTCACCGGGCGTCACATCTCCGCCACCGCTGATGAAGGCAACAAGTTTGGTGAGACCTGGCCCTTGCTGCGGGCCGCCCGCACCCCTGTTGGGCCTGGCCTCCTGGTCCAGCCCCAGATCCTGTGTCAGGGCATAAGCTGCATGGCAGAGCAGGGAGAAGCCTTGGAGGAGGGCCCTCAAGGGGCTGCAGGCTGCAGGCCTGACAGTTCCCAATCCCTTGCCTGAGGTCAGACGGGTCGGGGGTGCCCCCTTGTGCACCCCTGGGCCGGCAGCCCTGATGGACCGAGGTCCTTCTCCCCTCCCCCATCGCAGCCAAACTCATAGTGGAGACAGACACGTTCGGCAGCCGGGTGCGCATCAAGGGGGCAGAGAGCGAGAAGTACATCTGTATGAACAAGAAGGGCAAGCTCATCGGCAAGGTGAGGCCTGGGAGACCGGGCGGCAGACCGAAAACTGTCCTACTAGGGTGGGGCAGGCAGGGGCCCGAGGCACTCCACGCCCCCTGCTGAGCCCTGGCAGGACTATGGCTTCTAATTCTCTCTGCCCACCCACTCTGCCACTCTCCAGTTGGTTATTTAAATAAGCCCCTGTGGCTGTCTGATCCTTCTGAAGGGACTGCCTGGCCCACAAGGATCCTTGGCTCTGATATAAGGAGGATGTCCCCAGCAAAAATCAGTAAGAAAATTTAGCACCAACAGTATGTCCCAGCCCGTGTAAAGGGCTAAAGGCGGATGAGGGTTTAAAGGTGGGGCATGCATATAAGATAGAAGCTCCCCCAAGTTCAGTGGGGTCCCTAGGCTCCAGCCAGCAGGGTGCACACTTGCCGGTGAACCCTCCCTCATCAGGAGTCCAGCAGTGCTGATAAGAACTGCAATTCCTTGGGAACCAGGTGCTCCTGGCTGCCAGTTTTGGCTGCTACTCACCACAGGCTTCTCCCCTATAAAGGGTGCATAGGGTCACCTGGGTGGCTGTGTCTGACACCTTTCTTTTATTAAAACTCCCTCCCTCAACCCAGGACATTCTCTTGTGCGGAGTGCCCCAGGGCATGCCTATTACTTTGATTTTTATGCCACATTTCAGGAAACTGAGGCTCAGTGGTTAAATTCCTTGCTCAAGGCACACACATTACCAAATAGCAAGCCCTGTAAGTTCACATCTGACCCCAAGCAGAGATGGTTCCCTTTTTCCACAATTGCCTTGCTAGCGAGGACACCGTTCACCCCGCAGTTCCTTGGGCTCACTGGCTCAGTTGTTCCCTCCTGGGTCCTATAAAATAGACCGGAAGGCAGATGACCCAGATGGGGCGGGTGGACAACAACCCCTCCTCTCCTCCCTTCCCCGCAGCCCAGCGGGAAGAGCAAAGACTGCGTGTTCACTGAGATAGTGCTGGAGAACAACTACACAGCCTTCCAGAATGCCCGGCATGAGGGCTGGTTCATGGCCTTTACGCGCCAGGGCCGGCCCCGCCAGGCCTCCCGCAGCCGCCAGAACCAGCGAGAGGCCCACTTCATCAAGCGCCTCTACCAGGGCCAGCTGCCCTTCCCCAACCATGCCGACAGGCAGAAGCAGTTCGAGTTTGTGGGCTCGGCCCCCACCCGCAGGACCAAGCGCACTCGCCGGCCCCAGCCCCTCACGTAGTCAGGGACGCTGGGGCAGCTGCCCCTGGGCAGGCTTCTCACCCCCTTCCCTTCCTGATCCAAAGACTGGGCTGGGGGTGGAGGGAGGGGAGCCAGAGCCCCAGGGAGGACCCTGAGCACGGGAGGCCTCAGCTGGGAAGGGACAGAGCTGCTGCACCTGCGGGCTGGTGCCACACACTGAAATAGGCTCCTTTCTGGGCCTGGGGGCAGATCCCAGGAGAAGAACCAGTGTGTCACCTGATCTCATAGCCTCCCAGCGCTGCCTCCTGACAAGTGGACAGGTCAGCACATTCCAGGCCTTGCAGACACCACCTGGACGGAGGTGGCTGTCCTCAAGTCTTGCTCCCCAATCTCCCTTAGTCTGTTCCCAGCCCCCAAACTTCTGGCCAGACAGTAGGAAGGGACTTTTGGTTTTGTTTGTGTATGTGTGTGTGTGTGTGAGTGTTGTTGTTGTTGTTGTTTTTTAAAGGGAAGGGGAAAAAAAGAGGCTGGCTATTCCTCGCATTCCAGACCCAGGCCTGCACCCCCACCCCAAGCCCCAGAATAAAACCATTTTCCTGCAATCGGGTTATCTGGAGTGGGGTGGGCGAGCTGACGACTGAACTGGAAACACGTTGGCCGGAGCCAGGGGCACGAGAAGCGCCCGCCAGCGCTGCGCGGGCCGCGGGAGATGGGCGCCGGGCGGGCGGCAGGTGCAGGGGCGGGAGCCGTGCGCGGGGAGGCCGCGGCCCAGGGCGTGCCCAGGCCCCGGGGACCGGGCGGCCACTCCCTCCGCGGGCTCCGGTGTCCTCGGCTCGCACCGGCGTCCCGTGCTACCTGTTGGGGCGAAGAACGCCACCCCTGGGCGCGGCCGAGCCGCCGGGCCGGGGCCGGGGCGCATCCAGCCGGGGCCGGGGCGCATCCAGCCGGGCCCAGGCCGAGGCGCGGGCTCAGGGTCTGGCGGGGCCGGCAGGAGCCTGGAGCCGGGTCGCGGGGAGCCAGATTGCTTTTTTCCGGTGAGGCGGTGGGGCGGGGAGGAGGAGGGCTGGGACGAGCGGAAGGGGGAGTGGGGGCGACAATGCGTCCTCTTGTTCCCAGGTCCCCGCTGCGGGCGGGGGCGGGGGCCACACCTGAGCGCAAATCGCAATTAGAGGCGGCGGCGGCGACTGGCTGGGCCCGGACGCCCTGCCCCCAGCCGGCTCCTCGGGTGGGCTTTCCCACAGGCCTACAGGTGTGCCCCGGGGCTGGGACTCCGAGGCCATGAAGACCGCCTCTTTAATTCTGTGCACTGGCTTTTAATCTTGTTAAGGGAGGAGGGGGGAGTTCCTAGCTGGGGACCCCCCTCCTCCCCGCCGCACCGCTCTCTTCTGCTGATGGACCTCCTCCAGCCTCGGTTTCCCCTCCCCGCCCTCTTTCTGAGAAAAGGTTGGGAAGGAGGATTAAGGAAAGAAGAAAAAGAATGAAAGCCATCCCTTCTTTCCACTGTTCCCAAGAATGGCCTAAAAGGAGGGGAGAAGGGAAAGCTGTGGAGGGGCTGGTTCCGTGGGAAGGGGAGTGGGCAGCGGCCTGGCGGCCCAAGGGGACGGACGGTGAGGGCTGGAGCAGAGCCTGACCCCAGCCCTGGGCCGTTTGGAAGATGGGGACCGCGGCAGCCAAGAGGGAGGTCCCCCAGGCCCCGGGACATTCTCCCTCCAGCTTGTCATAATTGCTTTTCTCCAGGTTGCTTTTTTCTGTCCCCCATCACAAAGAGCCCTTAATCCTGGTGAAGACTATGGGACACGTTGGGGGTAGTTTTCTGGGGTGTGTGTAGGGCGGGTGGTCTGGAGCCGCAGCTGATAACTGGCGAGTTCAATGGGACTTTAAAACTGGGGCAACACCCAGCAATTACTTGAGGACAAAGGGTTGAGGCCCCCAGGTGTGGAGGACTGGACTTTGAGGGGGGCTAGGGGAAGGAGGTGTGTTGATGGGGGGCTCTTACAATCACTCTGATTTCCGCAGGAATTTGAGACATTCTTTAAAGACTCTAGACTGCCTCCCCCCCAGCCGGGCCCTCGGCCCACCCCCACTCTCCCTCCCTCCCTCCTCCCTTGCTCGGGTTAGAGACAGCTTCAAAGGTGGAAGGGGCCCTTTGTCTTGCTTTGGCTTTCTTCTCGGCCTTTCTCTGGCCCCTCCCTCTCTCTCTGGCCTCCCCAGCACCGACAGGCCTCTGGGGGACGGTTCCAGAAAGCTCTCACTGTTTGCTTTCTTGCTTTTTGAGGTGAGACCTGGCAGGAGGGGGCCCGAGAACAGGGAAGAGCAAGGGAGGGCAGCTGGGAGGCCTGTGCATCTCAGGGAGCCCCTTCACCCCCAGCCCAGCCCCAGCCTGGGTGTCTGACACCCGGGTCCCTGCAGGATTCTGAACTTTCTCCTTGGCCCACCTCTCAGGGCCTCTGCCCAGGGCCCCAGCGCCCTCCTGCAAGCAGCTCTCAGTCCTGGGGGAGCCTGCTCAGCTCATTTCTTCCGAACTGGTGGTGACATGAAGATGCTAAAAAGAAGAGGCCAAGGAACTGGATGTCTAATTACAGGACTTCAGAGGGGAGTTCCGAATATATGTGGTGGGAAAGAGGCTTCCCTGTGCACCTCAGTGCACACTTGGCCACCCTAGTGGCTTCCTGCCTCTCAAGGTCTAACCACGTTTGGGCATGGCTTGGACCCAGGGGACTGACTGCTACTGAACCCATCCCAGGTAGAAGCGCAAGGTGGAGGGAGGCGGCGGGAGCAGGCCTCAATCCCATACCTGTTTAGATTACCCAGCCCTGTCTAAGAATAGCTCGCATATTGATCTCTGCCTTCTCTTTCCTGTCCTCCAAATGGCCAGATGCGGCCGGCCGAAGGGTGCAAAGCAGGAAGCCAGAGGGAGGAAGTCCACTCACTTTTTAGGCCACATGAGCTGCCTCTACTGATGTCACACTGTTCGACCCTGTCCCTTAGACACTGGTGCCTCAGTCGGTGGCCTTGTCCTCGCCCCACAGTGCCTGACCTTGAGGTCCCTTCTTGAACTGCTTCCCCCTCTGCCTGCAGTAGGCTGTCCTCCTGGCTTCTCTCTCCTGGCTCCTCCTACAGACACAGTCTCTCAGATTTCTCCTGTGCCCTCCTCTCCTGCGTGCTGCCTGTTGTGGAGCCATCTCCACACCTCAGCTGTCACCCCTTGCACTGACTGTTCTCTCTCAGGTCCCCCACACTCCCTGCAGTGTGCACACAGTTGGCTCTGCTTACCTTACCAAGGCCCCTCACTAGCAAACTTCTAGCAAAGTTTTCCAGGCTCACTGTCCAGCCCTCTCCTGCAGTATAGCTCTCCTTCCAGGAATGCACCTGGATGCGGTGGCACAGGCCTGTAATCCCAGTAATTGTGAGGCTGAAACAGGAGGATCACAGGTTCAAAGTCAGCCTCAGCAATTTAGCAAAACAAAAACAAAAAACAGATGGGGGCAGGACACTGTGCTTGGTTCATGGTAAGCATTCCTGTATTTTTTATTTTTTATTTTTTTGTGGTACTAGGAATCGAATCCAGGGGCATTCTACCTCTGAGCTATACCCCTATCCTTATTTTATTTTTTTATTTTGAAACAGGATCTCACTGAGTTGTGGAGGGTCTTACTAAGTTGCCGAGGCTGTGATCCTCCTGTCTCAGCCTCTCAAGTACTGAGATTACGGGTGTGTTCACCACACCTGACTGGTTTTTGTTTTGGATACTGAGGATTGAACCCAGGGGTGCTCTACCTCTGAGCTACACCCCCAGACATTTTCTTTTTCTGTCTCTTTCTTTCTTGTACTGGAAATTAAACCCAGGTGCATTCTACCTCTGAGCAACACTCCCAAACCCTTTTTTTTTTTTTTTTGGTACTGATGATTGAACCCAGTGGCATTCTACCTCTAAGCTACACCCCCAGCCCTATTTTAGTTTCATTTTGAAACAGGGTCTTACTAGGTTGTTGAGAGTCTCACTACTTGCTGAGGCTGTCCTCAAACCTGTGATCCTACTGTTTTAGCCTCCCAAGTACTGGGATTACAAGCATGTGCCACCATGCCCAGCTCAACCCTATTTTTATTTTTTATTTTTGCAGTACTGGGGATTGAACCCAGGGGCATTCTACCTCCATACTACACCTCCAGCCCTATTTTTTATTCTTTATTTTGAAACAGGGTCTCACTAAACTGCGGAGGACCTCACTAAGTAGCTGAGGCTGGCGGTGAACCTGAGATCCTCCTGTATCAGTCTCCCAAGTACTAGGATTACAAGCGAGCACCACCACACCTGGCTATTTATTTATTTATTGCGGTACTGGGGATTGAACCCAGGGGCATTCTACCTCCGAGCTACAA
This sequence comes from Glis glis, assembly GCA_004027185.1. Lineage (NCBI taxonomy): Eukaryota > Metazoa > Chordata > Mammalia > Rodentia > Gliridae > Glis > Glis glis. Next base: position 10,007 of record PVJS01004060.1, read on the forward strand.
CCCCAGCCCTATTTTTTATTCTTTATTTTGAAACAGGGTCTCACTAAGTTGCGGAGGGCCTAAGTAGCTGAGGCTGTCCGCGAACCTGCAATCCTCATGTCTCAGCTTCCCAAGTACTGGGATTACAAGGGTGTGCCACCACACCCGGCTTATTTTTTTGTTTTGAAACAGGGTCTTGCTAGGTTGCTGAGAGTCTCACTAAATTGTTGAGGCTGTCCTTGAACATGCACTCCTCCTGTGTCAGCCTCCCAAGTACTGGGATTACAGGCAAGCACCACCACTCCCAGCTCCCATCTCTGTTCTTGAAGTTCCCACTACCCAGAATGCCCTTCTCTAGCACGCTTGCTTGCCCAGCCGGTCTCCTCAGTTCCCTAGGTTTTGGCCCTCTCTCATCTCTGCTGCCACTGGACGCTCCAGCGGCTCACTTACCCTTGCCTCATGACGCATACCACATAGTGCATCTAGCACAGTCCTGATGTATGTTGGTGTCGTGGTTCTGCCCAGATAGCAAGGACCTCAGAGGTAGAAATAGTTGGTTTTGCTGGGTGTGGTGGTGTGCACTAGGAATTCCAGTAACTCAGGAGACTGAGGCAGAAGGATCCCAAGTTCAAGGCCAGCCTGGACAACTTAGTGAGACCCTGTCTCAAAATAAAATAAAAAGGGCCAGGGGTGTAGATCAGTGGTAGAGCATTTGCCTAGTATGTGCAAAGCCCTGGATTCAATACCCTGGAAAGAAAAAAGAAAGGAGGGAGGGAGGGAGGGAGGGAAGAGTCAGTCTTTGCCTCCCCCGTTGTGTCCAGCATAGGACCTGTCACGGCGGAAGTATGTGTTGAGGGAATAATCCAATTGAGGCCCTCAAAAGAAGGCATGCCCAGCACCCTCCAGGAGTACGTGAGTATCCCTCCAGGAGGGCTTAAGCAGTTACTGTAAATACTGATTCTTCCACAAGGTACTCAAGCACTGTGCTAATCCTTTAATTAATTAAAAAGATGGGCAAGATGGAGCTCTCAAGACAGTGTTCCCAAGACACTTGAAATTTAATTGGAGGGATAAACCCATACGAAGACGGTCCTTTCACGGGACATTTGGAAACCTCTCTTTTATTTTTATTTATTTTATTTTATTTTATTTTATTTTGAGGTACTGGGGATTGAAACCAGGGACATTCTACCTCTGAGCTACACCCCCAGAACTATTTTTTATTCTTTATTTTGAAACAGGGTCTCACTAAGTTGCAGAGGGCCTCACTAAGTAGCTGAGGCTGGCCTTGAACCCAGATCCTCCTGTCTCAGCCTCCCAAGTACTGGGATTACAAGTGTGCGCCACCATGACTGGCTTGGATACTTAAGATAACAAGGCCACCTTCAGTACATCCCCAAAGAGTGAAGAGATAAAAAATATTGGAAATAAAGAATCATACTACATTGCTGAGAGGTGCCAAGCCACAGGGAGGCAGGCTCACATGGAACCCTTGATTTAGGGCAGGAAGATTATTTCCGTGTGTCATGCTAACACTCGGAGATGTCAAACCGTCCACAGCGGCACAGCCTGTGGGAGACAGCACAGGGCTGGGGCACCTGGGAGGACACAGGGGTAGACCCGGGGTTGACATGATTTTGGTGGAGAGAATATACTTAAAGGGGAAAATATTAGCCGGGCGTGGTGGCACACACCTGTAATCTAGTACTTGGGAGGCTGAGACAGGAGGATGGCAAGTTTGAGGCCAGCCTCAGCAATTTAGCGAGACACTATTTCAAAAAAATCAACTGGGCTGGGGATGTAGCTCCAAGGCAGAAGGCCCCTGAATTCCATCCCCAATACCAAAGGGGGGGGGATATTAAGAGGGAAAGGACATGAGAAGGAAGGAAACTGTGAGGCGAGTCGGGAAGGCAAACAATAGCAGAGGTTTGGCCAGAACTGGAAGTTTATATAGAGCAGTGGCAGGAGAGAGACGGTGGGTCACATTATGAAGCTGGGGCCTGGTGCTGCAGCAGGGAGGAGACAGCAAAGGGCTGAAGGGCGACGGCAGATGCAGTGGTCTGGTGGCAGCACTCGGGGACTGAGGCCCTGGGGTTCTGGAGGCTGACAGGCAGTGCCCAGAGGGAAGGAGCCTCTAATGAGAAAGCGTCGCTTTGGCCCTCGTCCTTCTTTTTCTTGCTGGCCTCTCCCTCTTCCCTGGGTGTCCAGGCGCCCTGGCTCAACCTCTCCAGGAGTTAATGTTTAGACAGCATGGGGGTGCCCTGGTGCTCCCCCTTGCCAGCAGGTTGGTGGCTGGGGCGGGGCTGGGGGGCACTGGAGTGAGACAGAAGCAGAGACGTAGACCATTACGTGGGCCTAGGGGAGGGGGCAGGTGGTGGGGCCAGAGTCCACTCAGGATATCTAGCACCAGTGACCTTGCTGGGGAAAGGAGCTAAAGGGGAGTCTGGGGCCTGGGATCCCCCCCCCCCGCCTAGGACCCCCTGTTGTGGACAAACTCCTGAACTTGGAAAGGTAGGCTGGTCCTGTGTGGCCCTGGTGCTGTCTGGCAAGCAGGGCTGCGGAAGCCCTCCTGGGGCCTGGACTAACAGGCGCTGGGGCAGCGTGGCTTGCTTGGAAGGAGATTTCGCCTCTCCCCAGCTTTGCAGAGCGGGCTGCGGGCGTGTGGAGGGCCTTCAGTTCTGGGGCCTCCCTAGAAGGTGGGGGCTAGAGATGAGCAGAAAACGGGAGCAGAGGGTGGCAGGGGAGAGGGTGTCCTGGCCTGTCTGGTGCCCACCCCCAAAACACACACACACACACACACACACACACACACACACACCAGGATCCCTCCCAGCAAGGAATGACCTTGGCAGCTACTACTCCTCAGGTCGACAGAGGGAGCCCTAACTCTGCAGTCCCCTTGGGTCCAGGGCTGGCTGGGCCTAAGACCATTCCTGCCCAAGGCAGCTGGCCCACGGAGGGACATTCTAAAGGAATGTCGGACCGAGGCTCGTAGGGCAGTGGGGCTGAGGCCCTGGGAGATTGGAGGACAGCTGTCTCATGCTCTGACTTCTCTCTAGGTTGAGGTGAATGAGGGAGGGCTTGGGTTTAGGAGGTCTCCAGGTACAGAGGTAGGAGACCCACTGCCAAGTACCCACCCGAGCCAGTGCCCCTCCTGCCGGAAGCAACCCCTCAGACCCTTCATTGCCAGCGTCCCTCCCCCTCTGATTCTTCAGCCCTTCCCTGACAGCACGCTGGGCTCCCTGGGGTGGGGCAGTCTCCACAGTGCTGCATCCCCCTTCCAGACCAGCCTGCTGTCTGGCCCTGAGTTAGGGTTCTCCTGAGGCCAATCCTGGAGCCAATCCTGGAGCCTTACGGGGGAAGTGGGGGAGGGGAGACCAGGCGGGATGCACTAGGAGCCCCAACCCCAGCACTAAGAAGTTCCCACAGGCCCCCTCCCTCATCCCTAAGGAAGAGGCCGTAGGAGCCTCAGCTTCCTCCTCCTCCCCCTCCCTGCCGCCGCTGCTGAGCTGGGCCTGAGCTGCCGGCAGGTTGTCTTGGCAACGGGAGGCGGAGAGGAGATGCGCCGAGGGATGGAGGTGTATGTCACCGCGGAGGCTGCCGCGCTCCTGCCCCACGCCCCAGGCCCTTGAAGGTACCGAGAACCCTCCCCTCCTCTTGCCCTCCTCCCAGCCCTCTCCCCGACTCCCCCCTCTCCATCCCATACCACATGCTGGCTTTCCTCAGGTGACTCCCCTCCTCCTGGGCCTGGTGACTCCCGCCCAGGCTCATGACCCACCTCGTTCCAGGCCCCTGTCCACAGCTGTCCTTCCCGGCATCAGCTCATCCCAACCTTGCCTCTGGGGACCCTGGTACCAGAAGACATGTCTCCTGGGGTGGGGTCTGGTGGGGGCAGGTAAGAGCAGGGGAGGAACAGAGATGGTGGAAAAGTCGGGAATCCTAAAGGGCGGAGGTGTCAAATCCTGTGGTGCTTGGTCTCCTGGAAGGATGGAGGGAGATTATTCTGGACTGGAGCAGTGCGGATGCCTCGCCTCTCTCTCAGGCCCAAATTCCAGGGCCATAAGGGTAGGGTTGAAGGGAGAAAGCCGGCAGGCTGGGCGGGGGCTGCTGCTGCAGTGGAGACCTGCTAGCTCCTCCCCCAAGGCTGTTGCCCCCTCCTGCACATTAAAGGTATACCCCTCCCACTCTCCTGGCCTTTTTCTCCCTGGTTCTAGAGATGGGATATTTCTCCACCACCCCCAGGTTTTCTCTGTACCTTTCACAGGGCCTCCCTCACCCCACCCAGCAGCTGAGCCTGGATTGTCTTCTTTCTCAGCCACTCAGTTACCTGCCCTCATCATTTCTACTTTCTGTTGGGAGTCACCCTTAGGGTTATAGTCTGCTGTCTTCCATTAACCAAGATACACCAACCCCTTCTCATCCCTTCCTCTTCTCTTTGAGAAAAAGACCCTGGGGTACACTCTCACCCACCCCCCTCAAGACCATCCCCCTGCAATTTTTCCATTCAGACACCCTAGAGCCCCCTCCCCAGTTTCTAGACTTCCCCAACAGCCGCTGATACCATCAGCTGACCGGCTGTGGGCAGCGGTTACCAGGGCAACAGCAAGGCTGCCTAGGTAGGCAAGTCTGCAGTGGAGGTGGAGAGGAAGCTGGGCCAGCCAGGCTCAGGGTCACTGGCCAGCCCCATTTCCCTCAGGGGAGACCCCAAAGCCAATGACAAAGGCCTAGACTGGTGGAGGTTTTGCCAGACAGGGAAGATACATCTCTGTAAAGTCCCTGTGGAACGGGGGACCACCTGGCAGGAAGCTCCCTTTTTTTTTTTTGTGGTACCAGGGATTGAACCCAGGGGCATTCTACCTCTGAGCAACACCCCCAGCCCTATTTTTTTATTCTTTATTTTGAAACTGGGTCTCACTAAGTTGCAGAGGGCCTCACTAAGTAGCTGAGGCTGACCGCGAACCTGGATCCTCCCGTCTCAGCCTCCCAAGTACTGGGATTACAAGCGTGCGCCACCATGCCCGGCTGGAAGCTCCCTTTTTATACAGCTGCCCTGGGGAGAACCGAGCTCCCTCACTCTCTCTGCCCCATTGCAGTTCCCAGGGGATTCAGGTTACTGAAGGGCCAGCCTGAGTCTCTGGTACTAAGGACCTGACTTCTTGCATCCTTCCAGTTCTTCCCTGCCAGGAGAGGGATAATCCTTGGGTGACCAATTCTGATACCTCTGCCTGTACCCCCACCCCAAGAGGTGGGACCCCAGAGGCCCCTGCTGCTGCTATGAGATGATGGGTGGCCATGAGTGGGGTAGGAGGTACAGATGCCTGGAGAGCCACTCCTTGTCCCCTCGGTCAGCAGTGGTACACCCTCCCCAACTTGAACTCTTTGGCTGTTTATGAAAAGGCTTGAGGGGCTGCATGTGTGTGTGCGTGTGAGTGTGTGTGTGTGTGTGTGTGTGTGTGTGTACACACGTGTGCGTGTGCGCCTATGAGTATTGCAGAGCTGGGGGTGTGGGAAAGGGGAAAGGGACAGCGCAGTGGATTCTGCTTCGTCATGATGCCGGCTAATGCTCCTCTTGTTTGAAATGGATTGAGCTGCAGCCGAGGTGGAAGAGCCGCAGCACATCCAAACACACACCCTCAGGCCGGCCACTATCAGCCAGAGGTGGGGAGGGTGCGGGAGGGCGTGGGGGAGCCACGGCCGGCCCGCCCCGCCTGCCCGCCCACCAGACGCGGGCTCCCCAGCTCCGGGGACCCAAGCGGCGGCTGTGTGGCTCCTAGAGCAGCAGGGTGGGGGCGAGGGGGGGTGGGGGCCCAGAGGGGAGATCATACTGCTCAGCCACGACCAGCTCCCCTCCTTCGCCAGCTCCCACCCCACCCACCCCAAGCCGCTTTCTTCCTGTTATTTGTGCCTCGGGAAAGCACGGCTGGTTTCCTGGAAGAGCCGCCTCTTACCTAGGCTCCTGAGAAAAACGCGGCAGCCGGGGACCAGGGCCTGCGCCACGGGGCCTTAGAGCATCTGGGCCACACTGTCTGGGAAGAGGTAGGTGGCAGGGTCTCCTGCCTCTCTTCCCCTCTGCCCATACTTGGGGCTGCGACCCCTGCCTGGGAGTTTGGGTGGTAGCAGGGATGCCCCAGGGAGCAGATCAGTTCTGCCCCTTGTTCAGTGGGAGAATGGGCCTGGGTGGCCAGACCCTGGGACTAGCTGGGTTTGATCTGACGCAGGGAAGAAGGGCTGGGGTGTTCCAAACACAAGGAGTCCATGCCGTCATCCTGGATACTCTGCCCTGCCCACCTAGCTTCTGTAGACAGAAGTCCGAGTGATGGGATCGTAGGGGCACGGGCCAGACAGGGAAGCTGTTCCCTCTTTGCTCAATAATGGAAGAAGCTGTTGCCGGCCTCAATCCCAGGCCAGGTGCCTGGAGGAGGGAGTGGCTCACTTAGGGGCCTGGCGCTGTTGGTTTGGCATCTGCTCTTGAGCCCCTCCTAGCCACGGCTGGCCAGGCTGGGGGGGGAGGGGACCCGGTGAAGAGTGAGGCTGGGTGGCAGGGCGCGGCCACAGGCCTGGCTTCTGCTCTCCCGATCTGGCCTCTGGTGTGCTTGAGGGGCTGATGCTGAGCAGACACACAGGCCCTCCAGGGCCCTGGCGTCCCCTTCCCAGCTCGGGCTGTCCCTTGGCCCTGCAGGCCAGGCTCCCTCTCCTAGGCAGGCACACCTGGTGTTTCCTTCCCAGGAGACTGGTTGCCAGGTTGTGAGAGTCAGGAGATGGGGCCAGTTGAAGAGGAAAGCAGCAGAACAGTGGGGATGGGGGGCATGGAGAAGCCCCCAGAGAACAGGGCCATGCTGGGCTCCCCGAGTTGCCGTACACGTGCACAGCTTGGGACAGGTGCCAGCACGTGGTGCGGGGGGCTGTGAGTGTAGACAGCGGGTGCCAAGGGGAGGATCGGTAGGTGGGTGCGAGTGGGCGTCCTCAGCACCATGTGTCATTGTGAGGGGGCCTTGCTGGGAGCGTGGGGGCGTGATCTGGCAAGCAGAGCTACAGAGTCTCCTCGCGTGCACCTGTGTGCCTGAGTTCTGTCTGTACCTGTGTGTCAGTGTAGGGCTCCTCTACCCGTATGCACTTGTGACTCTTGTCCCAGGGCTGCCGGCCTCTCTGCGGCCAGGTCAACACCTGGAGGGATGTCTGCAGAATTCTTTCAGAGCTCATGATTGAAGAGAGTAGAATAGGGACGTCCCCAGAATTCCAAAATCTGAATTTAATGTGCAAGTCCACTCTGTCTCCCCCAGCTCTGTCAGTCCAGTTTGTACAACAGGACCAGCCATAGTAGAAGCCGGAGCAGGAACATGTGGAGACCGAGCAAGCCCAAAGGGCCCGGGGACCTAGAAAGTGGGACTCTTCAGAGGGCGGGTATAAAGAGAGGATCTGCAAACTCAAGCAAGAGCAAGACCTGAGGAAAAGTGGACGAGTAACACATTTGTGGGGGTCAGAGGGAGAAAGGGCACTGAGGTTCAGTCCTGTTGTCAAGAGTGGTAGGCCAGCTGGGTGTGGTGGTGCACGCCTGTAATCCCAGCACTTGGGAGGCTGAGACAGGAGGATTGCAGGTTAGAGGCTACCCCCAGCAACTTAGTGAGACTCTAAGCAATTTAGTGGGACCCTGTTTCAAAATAAAAAGGACTGAGAGTGTAACTCAGAGGTAGAAAGCCCTTGGGTTCAATCCCCAGTACCAAAAAAAAAAAAAAAAGCAAGAGGATCACAGGTTCGTGGCCAGCCTCAGCAACTTAGTGAGGCCCTCCACAATTTAGTGAGATCCTGTTTCAAAATAAAAAATAAGTTGGGTGTGGTAGCACACACCTGTAATCCCAATATTCATGAGGCTAAGACAGGAGGATTGCAGGTTCCAAGCCAGCCTCAGCAATTTAGCGAGACCCTATTTCAAAATAAAAAGTAAATTGGGCGTGGTGGTGCCCTCCTGTAATCCCAGTACTTGGGAGGCTGAGACAGGAGAATCAAGGTTCAAAGACAGCCTCAGCAAGTAGTGAGACTCTCATCAACCTAGTGAGACCCTGTTTCAAAATAAAACTAAAATAGGGCTGAGGGTGTAGCTCAGAGATAGAATGGCCCTGGGTTCAATTCCCAGTACCAAAAAATTAAAATTAAAATTAAAAAAATAGGGCTGGGGGGTGTAGCTCAGAGGTAGAATGCCTCTGGGTTCAACCTTCAGTACCAAAATAAATGTATATAAAAGTAAAAAGGGCTGGGGGTATAGCCTGGAGGTAGACTGGCCCTAAGGTCAATCCCCAGCACCACACACACACACACACACACACACACACACACACACACACACACACAGTGGTAGGGCAAGGCCTGGAGCAGGTGGGCTCTGGGCTCACTGGCTGCCCCTGCCTGATCCTGTTCAGAGCAAGAGGATATCATATAGTGTTGTCATTGGAGGGACCCTAGTCCTAGCAAATAGAACAAGGATTTAAAAATGAGAAAATGAGAGAAGATGAAGAAGTGACCAGGCTTTGCCCTCCATAGAAAGGCCAGGGTTCAAGGACACCCTGGGGAGCCGCTGGGCTGGGGCAGGCCTCAGCCCTGGGTGTCCCGTGTCCGCTCAGTGGTCGGCCCCGCCCGCCCTTCTCCTCCCCACCCTGGGATGCTGTTTTGGGAACTGGTGGCCTAGCTGGATCCTGCCTTTATTTCTGGCTTTGAGTTGTTGCCACAGCAACTGCGGAGGTGGGGCCCGCAGGGGGAGAAGGGTGGGGTGAAAGGGAAAGTGTGGGGGGAGATGAAGAAAGAAAAGGAAAAGGGAAGGGAATGAAGGAAGGCTGGAGAACGAAAGGGGAGGGGGCAGAGCAGACATTGAATGGAACAGAGCTGCCACCGGCCCAGCCCCAGCCCACTTGGACAGCTCGCCTCATTTCCTAATTTGTTTACTGTCTGCACGGTTCTAGCCTGGCTCAGCCCTGCCCGGATGGCATAGAGCTGGGTCCCCCAGACTCCCAGCTCCTGTTCTGCAGGTGAGGTTGGCAAGAAGGACCGGGGACCCCACGTCCCAAGTTCAGGCTAAAGCAGGATCTTTGGGGACTCATTGAAAAGAGCATTCATTGGGCCTGGGCAGGAGCTCCAGCTTGGCTTCCACTGGGTGGCATCTGGCGAGTTAACCTCTCAGCCTGCTTGTCCTCATCTCTAAGTGAGCAAAATGCTGATCTGTGCGCAGTTCAGCGAGGACACCCGAAGCGCCAGCCCAGGCACTGGCACCAGCACCAGCGGGTAGCAGCTGGCTCAGGGGCGTGAAGGCTGGACCCAGAGCCCGAGGCTGGGTTCTGCCCGCTGGGCCTCCATTTCTGCAGGTCTAGGAAGCCAGGGTCTGGTTGCATCTCTGCCTGGAACAAAAGCAGGGACGAGTGGGTGCAAACTTGGCGGCCCCTGCAGGCGGGCGGGTCTTATCGCCCGCATCCCGGGGAGCTGCCAGGCTCTGGTTGGAGATGAGAGGGTGGGTGGTGTGAGGTGGGGCCGGGCTGGTGGCTCAGATAAGGCAAGGGACACACAGCTGGGGGAGGGTGGGGCTGAGATGGAAGGGTGAGAAGCCGGCTGGCAGCTGACCAGAGCGGGGAGGCTGAGAAGCGCCTTCCGCCACCTGGGCTCGCCGGCCTCCACTTTCTCTCCCTTCTCTCCCTCCCTCCCTTCCTGCTGCAGCCTGCCCTCTTGGTCTCCGTCCGTCATGGAGGTGGCTGGGACCTCGGGAATGCAGGGGCACAGGCCAGGGGTGTGCAGGGTGGGGGAAGGGAGGAGAGGAGGTGGAGGGAGAAGTTAGCTTGGGGGAGGAGCTACACGTGGGTGGAGTAGGCAGGTGCCTGCAAGGTGTGATTTGAGAGGAGCTGAGAAAACTCTCCCCCACTTCAAAACATTTTCCCTGCCAGCCTTCTGACAGTCTAAATTTTCAGCAGTAAGGACTATTCCTTAAGGCTAGCTCCAATTAAAATGCAAATGGCCCAGAGAGGTATTTCTATCATTAGTACCTCCCAGGAAGTAATGGATCAGCCGACTCTGCTCTGTGACAGAAGGCCGCCGGCACTCAGGACCCTGAGGAGCAGGGGGAGGAGCCCCGTGGAGGGGCTGGGGCTGAGCAGCAGGAAGGGACCGGTGACTGTGGATGACTGTGACGTGAGGAGACCATGGTTTTGCATGGGTGGGATTGTGGTTAATGGGTCTAAATTCTACATAGTAGTGTGTCCTTGACTAGCTACTTAGCTCCTTTAAGTCTCAATTTCCTCATCCACAAGCCTAAGATAATAGTCACTTCACAGGATTGGGACATCAGAGTTCAGTGGAAGAAAGAATGTAAAGTTCTGAGCACAGTGACAGCCGCAGCGGAGACGGTTCATAAACACCAACATTTTATTTTATTTCATTGGTACTGGGGATTGAACCAGGAGCATTCTACCTCTGATCTACACCCCCAGCCCTTTTTATTTTGAAAGAGGGTCAGCCGGGCGGGCATGGTGGCGCACGCTTGTAATCCCAGTACTTAGGAGACTGAGACAGGAGGATCACAGGTTCGCGGCCAGTCGCAGCAACTTGTGAGGCCCTCCGCAACTTAGTGAGACCATGTTTCAAAATAAAGAATAAAATAGGGCTGGGGGTAGAGCTTGGAGGCAGAATGTTCCTGGGTTCCATCCCCAGTACCACAAAAAAAAAAAAAAAGAAAGAAACAGGGTCTAAGTTGCTGAGAGTCTTGCTAAATTACTGAGGCTGTCCTCAGAACTTGCAATCCTCCTGTCTCAGCCGCCCAAGTACTGGGATTACAGGCATGTGCCACCATGCCCGGCTTATTTTCATTTTTGGCAGTGTTGGGGATCAAACCCAGGGCTTCATGCATGCTAGGCAAGCCCTCCACCACTGAACCCCATCCTTTTTATTCTTAATTTTGAGACAGGGTCTCACTAAGTTGCCCAGGCTGGCCTCCAACTTGCAATCCTCCTGCCTCCACCTCCTGAGTCTCTGGGATTACAATCTTACTCTGCATGGCTGTGCCTGTGACCTGGTGTATGTGCAGGTGTGACTGTGGGTCCCAGTGTCTGACCAAGTGCACTGGGACTTGGCTTACCTGGGACCCGCCCCTTACTCCTGGCCCCAGGCAGTCCCCACTCTGATTGACAGCCACTGCCCACTCTGTACTCTTCCGAGTGACCCCTCCAGACCTCCACTCTGCCCTAAACCATCTGTGACATCTGTGAGCATGTGACCTCTCTCACTCTCACAGGGAGAACACATGCCTCCCAACTGGCTCCCTCTAAATGTCCCTGGCATTGTTACTCAACCTCTCACCCTTTCCTCTCCTTTCCAGGGGAGCATGCACTCCAAAGCCAGTCCTCCATGTGGGCGTGGACCCAGGCCCTTTCTCCCTGCTGGCGCCGTGCTCCATCAAGTGTCCCTCTCCTCAGCCTCAAGCCCTTCCTCTCCATGCTTCCCTCTTGGCTGCCTGCAAACATGTTCACCTCCCCTGTCCTTAAAACTTGTAATGCTGCCTCTTCCAAACTCACCCTCCTAGCACCTTCCTGCCCTTCTACCACACTTCTGAGAAGTGCCACTTCCCTTTGCATAGGCCTGGCCAGGCCCTGCCCCCAGCTCCCCTTGACCAAGAGGCCATGAGGCCCTTGACATCCAAACTAGAGGGATATCCCTTCTTCTTCCGCCTGTTTCTCCTCCTCCTCCTTCTTTTTTTTTTTTTTGGTGGTACTGGGGATTGAAGTCAGGGGCATTCTACCTCCGAGCTACACCCCCAGCCCTATTTTTTTATTCTTTATTTTGAAACAGGGTCTCACTAAGTTGCTGAAGCTAGCCGCGAACCTGCCATCCTCCTCTCAGCCTCCCAAGTACTGGAATTACAAGCATGTGTCACCACTCCTGGCTCCTCCTCCTCCTCCTCCTCTTCCTCCTCCTCCTCCTCCTTTTTTTTCTTCTTTCTTCTTCTTCTTCTTGTTACTGGGAATTAAACCCAGGGGCATTCTATCCCCAAGCTACACCCCCCCCAGTCCTTTTTTATTTTTTATTTTGAAACAGGGTCTTGCTAGGTTGCTGAGAGTCTTGCTAGTTGCCGAGGCTGGCCTCAAACCTGCGATCCTTCTGTCTCAGCCTCCCAAGTACTGGGATTACAGGTGTGCACCACTGCACCTGGCTTCCGTCTCCCTTCTTTTATTTTTTAAAAACCTTTATTTATTTATTTTTTTGCGATACTGGGGATTGAACCCAGGGGCTTTCTACCTCTGAGCTATATCCCCAGCTCTATTTTTTATGCTTTATTTTGAAACCGGTCTCACGAAGTTGCGGAGGCCTCACTAAGTAGCTGAGGCTGGCCGCGAACCTGGATCCTCCGGTCTCCGCCTCCCAAGTACTGGGATTACAAGCGTGCGCCACCACGCCTGGCTTCCGTCTCCCTTCTGATTGTGCCATCTCTGTTTCTTTTTTTCTAGTCCCCAAAGTATTTCCCAAGATGCTGTTTTGACCTTCTTTCTCCCTTAGCAGTCTCTGTTCAGACTTCCACCTCTAGGCAAATGGCTCCCAAGTCACTGTTTCCAGCCCGGCGCCTCCTCCAAGCTGCTCTCCTCCTGGACGTTCCCACCTGTCCATCTGCTGCCCCCTGTCCACCTGCTGCCCCCTGTCCAAAATGGACACATCCTCTCCCCTCCCCCTCCAGTCTCTGCTCACATTACACCTGCCCTCCCCTGGGGTCCTGCTTCGCACCTGCTGTCTCTAGGACTCTGGAATTTACCTCGTTCACATCCTTGTCCCTACTGGCCAAGTCAAGACTTTCCCTGCCTGAAAGCCGTCGCGGCTTCCTGGCTGGTCTCCCTGTGGACTGCCTCTGGCTGTCCCGTCCAGCGCCCAGACTGTAGCCAGACTCATTTCCCGAAGCACTGTATGGATTGTGTCACTTTTTTTGCTTTAAAAAAGTTTTTAAGTCTTCTCTGATCCGTGTTGTACACTAAATATAATCTAACCCTGGCATAGGACCCAGCCTCCTGCCCCAAATATATCTCAACCCCTTGAGCGCTACCATCAGTCATATTTGCTCTTCCCCAGACAGACCCAGTATGTCCCTGTGTCCTCTCTCTGCTCTTGTTGCTTTCTCTCTCAAGAATCCTTTTTCTATTTTTTCATGACCTCTCAAACGGGGCATCCTTCGCCAGGCAGGGTGGCACATGCCTGTAATCCTAGGACTTGGGAGGCTGAGACGGGAGGATTGCAGATTCAAGGACAGCCTCAGCAACATAGCAAGACTCTCAGCAACATAGCGAGACCCTATTTCAAAACAAAACAAAACAGGACTGGAGGTGTAGCTCTGAGGTAGAAGCTCCTAGGTTCAAGCCCCATTCCACAAAACAAAAACAAAAACAAACAAAACACTGGGTATCCTTCAAGGCCTTCCGCTGGATTCCTTCAAGGCCTACCCCGAGTGCCTCCTCCTCTGAGAACCCTTTTTGTTTCCCTGCTGACACCCCACAGGATTAATCTCTCGCTCCCCGACTTTTCAGAGCCCTTATGCTGTCTTATCTGGCTCCTGGGAGTCTCTCCTTGCATGGGAGCTATCTGTGGGCATGCCTTCCTGCTGGAGGGCAGCCTCGTTCCTTTAACTCATCTTCTCTTCTCCATGAGGCTCATCATGAGCATAAGTACTGTGCTGTGTTCACTGTAGAACGGGTGCTCAGAAAGTATTTGCTAAGCCAGGTGGCACACACCTGTGCTCCCAGCAACTCAGGAGGCTGAGGCAGGAAGATTGCAAGTTAGAGATTAGCCTCAGCAATGTAACAAGACTCTCAGCAATCTAGTGAGACCCTGTTTCAAAACAAAAAATAAAAAAGGGTCTGGGGGTGTAGCTGGAGGTAGAATGCCCCTGGGTTCAATCCCCAGTAACACACACACACACACACACACACACACACACACACATTCGTTGAGCTGGGTGTGTTGGCACACACCTGTTATCCCAGCAACTCAGGAGGCTGAGGCAGAAGGATTGCAAATTGGAGGTCAGCCTGGACAACTTAGCAAGACTCTATCTCAAAATAAAAATAAAAGGTCTGGGCATGTAGTTCAGTGGCAGAGTGCCCTGGCTTCGATCACTAGTACAAAAAATAAATCATTGAGTGGATGGATAAACAACACATGTGTGGGTGGGTGAATGTATGGATGGATGGATGTGTTGATGGATGGATAGATAGATAGATGGATAGATAAGTACCTGCTTCTCAGGCCAAGCCAAATGTACAGCCAGTGTGGCAATGGCTATTAGCAAAGTAAAAATCAGAGTAAAGTGAGAGGGAGCTTACAGCTCTTCAGATATGTATTAGAATGTATTCTGCCCTTAGTTCAAGAATGCATTTCACACCTAGTTAAAGTATTGCACAGCGGGCACTAAGAAGGCAATGAGCACCAGATACCCAGTGTGCATCTGACGGCAGAGTCTTGTCATGGAGATGCCTTGCTTCTACAATTCCAAAAAGACTTGAGAAATCGGGCAGATTTTCATCTGTTCCCATGTTGTACCCGGCATGGCCCTGGATGGGCACTGGGAATCCTGCTGTGCTGAGCACAGTGGTTTTCAACCCCTTGAACCTGGACAACTTTTAACCTCTCTGAGCCTCCATTTCCTCATCTGTAAAGTGGGCCTATTCTATAGGATTTTTTGTGAGTTTTTTTTTTGTGAGAATGAAACAGAATAATTTTTATAAGATATCTATTAAAGTATCCAGCATAAACCCGGGGTACTGGTGCATGCCTGTAATCCCAATACTTCCAAGGCTGAGACAGAAGGATTTTGGGTTCTAGACCAGCCTCAGCAACTTAGTGAGGCCCTCAGCAACCTAGTGAGACCCTGTTTCAAAATTAAAAAATAAAATAGGGGCCGGGTGTGGTGGCGCATGCTTGTAATCCCAGTACTTGGGAGGCGGAGACCGGAGGATCCGAGTTCCCGGCCAGCCTCAGCTAATTAGTGAGGCCCTCCGCAACTCCGTGAGACCTGGTTTCAAAATAAAGGATAAAAAAATAGGGCCGGGGGTGTAGCTTGGAGGTAGAACGCCCCTGAGTTCAATCCCCGGTACCGCAAAAAAAATAAAATAAATAAATAAATAAATAAATAAATAAAATAGGGCTGGGGGTGTAGCTCAGAGGTAAAACACCCCTGGGTTCAGTCTCCAGCTTCACAAAAAATAATAAATAAGTAAATAAACTGGGCATGGTGGTGCACGCCTGTAATTCCAGTGCTTGGGAGGCTGAGATAGAAGGATGGCAGGTTCAAAGACACCCTCAGCAATGAAGTGACACTCTCATCAATCTAGTGAGAACCTGTATCAAAATAAAAATAAAACAGGGTTGGGGGTGTTGCTTGGGGGTAGAAGGCCCCGGGGTTCAATCCCCAGTACCACAATAAATAAATAAATAAATAAATAAATAAATAAATAATAAACAAACAAACAAACAGTATCCAGCATACAAGGAGGTTCAAAGCTGACAGCTCTCATTGTGGTTGCTGCCTTCCAGAAGTTGGCAGTTGGTCCAGTTAGGGCAGAAACAGGCTCCCATGTCAGGCAGCATCTAATCAAGTCTTAGTTATGTGGCTGTCAGAGAAGGGCTTATCAGAGAGGACTGGAATGGCGGGGGAGGCCTTTCTGATGGACCTGGGGGGATGAGTAGCGTGGGGAGGCAGAGGTGGACAGAGTTGTAAAAGGACAGCGTGAGGGCGCAGTGTGGCAGGCAGGCAGGTTTGTGATGGACTGAGCAGCAGAGTGGCCTGGGAGAAGTTGGGTGAAGCGACTGGGTGACCTCGGCTGTTCATGACTGTGGTCGGGAAGGACTAAAGAAAATCCCCAAAGTTCATCAGGCCATGGAGTCTAGAATTAATAACAGCTAACCCTCTGCACGGAACATACCGTCTTTTTGTGCACTTCACATGTTTAACTTACCTGATACAGCGACCCTGTGATATAGGGGCTATTACTATCCCCCCTTTTTTTGTGGTGCTGGGGATTGAAGAAGAGGCATTCTGCCTTCGAGCTATACCCCCAACCCTATTTTATTTTTATTTGGAAACAGGGTCTTGCTAGGTTGCTGAGAACCTCACTAAGTTGTTGAGGCTGGCTTTGAATATGCGATCCTCCTGTCTCAGCCTCCCAAGTACTGGGATTACAGGCTTGCACCGCCACGTTCGGCTTATCCCCCATTTATTATTATTATTAATATTATTGCAGTACTGGGGATTGAACCCAGGGACATTCTACCTCCAAGCGATACCCCCAGCCCTATTTTTATTCTTTATTTTGAAACAGGGTCTCACTAAGTTGTAGAGGGCCTCACTAAGTAGCTGGGGCTGGCCGCGAACTTGCGATCCTCCTGTCTCAGCCTCCCAAGTACTGGGATTACAAGCATGTGCCACCATGCCCGGCTTATCTCCCATTTTATAGATGAGAAATTCGAGATACAGAGGGAGTATGTAACTTGCCCCAGGTCACACAGCATCTGAGTAGCAGAGTTACTACTACTTAAGTCCAAGCAATCTGTCTAAAGGGCAGTCCATGCTTGTAAGCACCATGTCAACCTCCTTGCAGTACCTTCTGTAGCCCGTGCTGTCTTCATTTTGTGGCTTATTGACAACAGATGGACAGGCAGCCTGCTGTCACTGCTACCCTGGACCCAGCCAGGTGTTTATTGCATGGTTGAGGGGTCCAGTCCAGGGAGAGGGAGGATTGCTAAGAGAGTCCCAGGAAGGGGAAGACATGGGCTGTGGTCACAGTCCACTGCCCCAGACAGGACTTGGGTCTGGCAGTGTGGTGGCCCTTGAGGGTGCTCTCGTTCTGAGAACCTTGTGGGGAGCAGGGATGTGGCTGAGGCCCCAAGGGTGTGTAACCTAGTGCCTGCCCCGAGACTGGCCGCTGTATGGGATGGGGACTAGGGGGTGTGGGCTCCCTCCTGGGGCAGAGCAGCAGCTCCCAGCCAGTGCCTGAGCTTGGCACACAGTGGGCTCCCTTCCACTGTCCCTCAGAACCCTGCATCCACTCAGAGCTGTGACCAAGTTCCTCTGCATTAAATCTTTCTGGGGAGCCCAGCATGGTGGCACACACCTTTAATCCCAGTACTTGGGAAGCTGAGACAGGAGGATCACAGGTTAGAGGCCAAGTCAGTAACTTAGGGAGACTAAAAAAAGGCTGGGGGTGGAGCTCGGGGGTAAAAATGTCCCTAAATTTAATCCCCAGTACCAATCCCCCCCCCCAGACTTTCCCAGGGAAGAGGAGGAAGGGGTGGCTAGTGGCCGAGTAGACTGAAGGGGAGTGGGACAAGCGCTGCGGTGGCCTCCGGCCCCAGGGCAGGGCAGGTGTGACCAGCAGGCAGGGGATGTAGAGGCCACCCGGCACAGGGAAGCGAGCTGACCCCTGCCGTCATTTCCTTTGGAGCCAAAGAACAATGGGTCAAAAACAAGTGCAGTGCGTGCGTCCGCTGGGCCTCCCGTCCGCGCGCGCTGGCCCGGGGCTGAGCGAGTGGAAAGCTGAGCCCTGACGGCCCTCGGGCCCCCGCCCTCCCTCTCCTTCCAGCCCAGCCTCGGGGTCAGCAGCCTGGAGAGTCGCCAAGGGATGAGGATGCGCCAGCGCGGTGGGACGCCCTCGCTGCGGGAGCCGGGCCGCGCCTGACACCCTGTCCTCTCCCCTCGCGCACAGGCCTCCGCGAGCAGCGGCCGGCCAGCTCCCGGCCGCATGGAACGGCTGCAGAAGGTGCGCGGGCTGCCCCGGCTGGGGTCGGGGGCGCCGGGGCCGGGTGGGTGGGGGCCGGCTGCCCGCGAGGGCCAGCTCGGGAGTCGATGGCGCCACCTGGTGGGCGCCCGCCGCGCAGCACGCCGGGGCCCCGGAGGCCTAGGGCAGACCCGCGCCCCCGCCCTCGCACACACGCACATGCCCACTCGGCCGCCTTCTCGCTCTCCCCAGCAACCACTTACCTCCCCTGGGAGCGTCAGCTCCTCCCGAGGCTCCAGTGTGCCCGGCTCTCCCTCCAGCATCGTGGTGAGTACCCCTGTCGGCCACCAGCACCCTCAGGCCGGGAGGAGGGAGGGGCGGCACCCCCCTTCACTCACAGCCCCCCAGTGGTGGTCCTGCCGGCGCCGGCAGGTGGAGAGAACCGGGAGATGCAGAGAAGGTGTCCTCTGCTCCTGGCAAGGTCTGGTCTGGTGGCACTCCAAGTGCTGGTCAAAGGACTGTCATTTTTAAAGCTGTCTGTATCCTTGAATTTAAAATAATGGAGTTTATTAACGTGTGAGAGTTGGCATCTAAAATGGCTATCCATTTTCTTGGCAACAAACAAATCCAGCCAGTAAGGCTGGTGTCCTAGGAGCGGCTCTCAGCACATCTGTTCCATCTGAACCATTTCCCTTCAGGCCAAGATGGATAACCAGGTGCTGGGCTACAAGGACCTGGCTGCCATCCCCAAGGACAAGGCCATCCTAGACATCGAGAGGCCTGACCTCATGATCTACGAGCCCCACTTTACCTACTCCCTGCTGGAGCACGTGGAGCTGCCCAGAAGCCGGGAGGTGAGGGGGGTTCCTACTGGCAGGCAGAAGGGACGGGCTCCCCAGGCTGCTGGGTGGTGCATCCAATCTCTCACAGGCGGCCTCTACCAAAGGAGAAAGGAAACTTAATCCATTACTCTGTCATTGACCAACCCAGTCTTGCTGAGAACAGTGTGCGGGCTCAAGGCTAGGGTGTGGCCCGGATGTAGACAGCAAGGGAGGCCACATTTGAGTGGTGGCTGCACAGAGGGCGTTGTGTGGAGAAAGGGTGGGAGTGGGCAGAAAGAACCAAATGTGTAGAGCCCAGGAGCACTGAACGTGGGAGCCGGAAGTCCTAGCTGGGGGATGCGTTTGACACAGTGGCCTCAGTTTCCCCTCCTGTAGCACAGAGGTGTTAGGTCTGCCTCCACCCCACAAGGTTGTCAATGCATGGGCAGTATTTTGTCACCTGTGTTTAAGAAGGGGACAGGGTCATGGCTGAGCAGTGAGCTGGAGCCAGACTGTGGGGAGGCTCAAATAACCAGCCAAGGAGCCTGGATGTCATCTCTGGCTGCGTGATGGTCTTGTCCCTGCCGTTCCTTGTTAGGCTCGGAGGACAGAGCCATAGCTAGCTCACAGATGGCTCAAGCACACTGCTGCAACGTGTGCAGCCCAGGCTCCAGATGGGAGTCTCAGGACATGTCCAGAGAATACTGGGAAGAGGAAGGATGGAAGGCTGGTCCTGGGGATTGGCAGAGATTTGAGAGAGAAGAAAATGGGCTAGGCAAGGGTGTGGAGTTGGGTGGAGGATGAAGTGGCCCCTCTGAGGGTCTAGAGATGAGGGTTTAGTCTACCCTGGTGACTCTGACCAGCGCCCTCTCTATTCACAGCGCTCTCTGTCGCCCAAATCCACATCCCCCCCACCATCCCCGGAGGTGAGTCTGAACCCCCCAAAACTTGCCCAGCCCTGCTCTGATGGGGCCCCAGATCCCCTCCCCTGATATGTCCAGACCGAGCTCTGCAGAGCCCCGGGGATGACAGACTCAGCAGATCCCAGCCAGTCACTGGCCAGCTCTGTGTCCATCTGTCTGTCTGACCCAGGGCCTTGTCTAACCCTTTCTCCCTGGGCAGGCCCCATGAGCAGGTGGAGTTCTTCTGCCATGCTGCCCTGGAGTTGGGGACATGGGTTGCCAGGGTGGGAGGACAGCAAAGGGTGGCTGGCATGACCTGAAGTGGGACGTGGGAGTCAGAGGGGGATGGTGGGGGACCTAGGAGCTGCACACTTCTGGTCTGCAGGTGTGGGCGGAGAGCCGGACCCCTGCAATCCTCTCTCAGGCTTCCACCCCGAGAACCACGGGAACCCCCCGGACCAGCCTGCCCCATTTCCACCATCCTGGTAGGTTTCATTGTCAGCGTGGCTGCATCCTTTCCCTGTAAACTTCCTTTCTCCTTCAAGACCTGTAAACCCCTTACCCTCAATCCCCTACTCTTGGAGTATTGGCTCACCACAGACCTGGCTGAACCCCATGATGCTAGGACCCCAGGCAGAGCTGCTGGAGATGGTGTGCCGGTCTCGTCTCCCCCACCCACCCAACAAGAAAGTTGCAGAAAGGCCCAACCCCTGAGGGACAGTATCAGGCCCTCCAGTTCGGTCTTGGCTCTCTGCCCAATCCATTTGTCCCTTCTGCTTGTCTCCTGTCTCTTCACAGACCCAGCGTCCCCTGGCTTCTGCATATCTCTCCTTTCTCATTTGCTCTTGTTTCCCTTTCTCAGAGACCACCCGCCCGGACTCCAACATCTACAAGAAGCCACCCATCTATAAGCAGAGAGGTGAGGGTCCCCCAACTTCCAGGATCCCCCCTCCTGCCACATGCTGGGGGCCGGCTGGGAGAATAACTGTTCATGACAGCATGTGATATCTGCCCTGTGCTCCTGCTGTGGGTGGCTTTTACCTCCAGGGGTTCACAGGTGTCCAGGGGAGAGGTAAGGGAGCTGGGGCCAAGGGTAGCCAGGCTGGCCTCCGGTGAGCCGATTGTGACCTCCACCTGCAGAGTCCACGGGAGGCAGCCCTCAGAGCAAGCACATCGAGGACCTCATCATCGAGTCGTCCAAGTTCCCTGCAGCTCAGCCCCCGGACCCCAACCAGCCGGCCAAGATCGAAACCGACTACTGGCCATGCCCCCCGTCGCTGGCCGTTGTGGGTAGGACATGCTGGGGAGAGGGAGGGGGAGGCTGGGACCCCTCCTCACTACTCCTTGGCCCCTGCTGAAGTCCCCTGAACCCAGTTCCGCCCCTGCCCACTCCCTAGGGCTGGGCCTCCTTGGAGAGCCCCCAGGCTCCTTGCTCTCCTGCTGCCTGCCTTTCCGCAGTGCTGCTGTCTGGCCTACTCATCCCTTCCCTTTCCGTTCATTCATGTGGTCACTCAATAGGCATTTTTCTTTCTTTTTTTTTTTTTTTGCGGTACCGGGGATTGAACCCAGGGGCGTTCTACCTCCGCGCTACACCCCCGGCCCTATTTTTTATACTTTATTTTGAAACCGGGTCTCACAAAGTTGCGGAGGGCCTCACTAAGTAGAGAGAGAGAGAGAGAGAGACAGGGAGAGAGAGAGAGAGCTGAGGCTGGCCGCGAACCCAGATCCTCCGGTCTTCGCCTCCCAAAGTACTGGGATTACAAGTGTGCGCCACCACGCCCGGCTCCAATAGGCATTTTTCAAACTTCTGCTGAGTCCCAGGCCCTGTGATAGGAGCTCTGGGAGAGAGAAGGATAAGTAAGAGGTGGTCTTGGTCATGTGTCTGTGTTTTATATCCAGCTTCACTGCAAGGCGAGGAAATATTACTCTTACTTTATTATTGTGATGATGATGATGATGATGATGATGATGATGATTGTGTGTGTGGTACTGGGGATTGAACCCAGGGGCACTCTACCTCCGAGCTACACCCCCAGCCCTTTATTTTGAAACAGGGTCTCACTAAGTTGCGGAGGCCCTCACTAAGTAGCTAAGGCTGGTCACGAACCCAGATCCTCCCGTCTCAGCCTCCCAAATACTGGGATTACAAGCATGCACAACCATGCCTGGCTGTGATTCTATTATTATTATTATTATTATCATCATCATCATCATCATCATCATCAATTTAGTTTTTGGTGCTAGGGATGGATCCCAGGACCTCATGCATGCTAAGCATGTGCTCTAACACTGAGCTATATCCTCATCTCCTATTTTATTTTTAAAATAGAATTTGTAGTGCTAGGCATGGTGGCCTGTGCCTGTAGTCCCAGCTACTCCAGAGATTAAGGCAAGCAGATTACTTGAGCCCAGGAGTTCAAGATCAACCTGGCCAATATAGGGAGACCCACACCTCAAAAAAAAATTTTTTTTAATTGTGATACTGGGGATTAAACCCAGTGGCATTCTACCTCTGAGCTACACCATTTTTTGTTTGAGCTACACATTCATTTTTTGTTTTGAGCTACACATTCATTTTTTGTTTTGAAATAGGGTCTTGCTAGGTTGCTGAGAGTCTTGCTACATTGCTGAGGCTGGTCTCAAACCTGCGATCTTCCTGTCTCAGCCTCCCAAGTACTGGGATTACAGGCATGCACCACCACGCCTGGTTCAAAAAGGATTTTTTTTTTTTTTTTGGTATCAAGGATCAAACCCAGGGGTATTCTACCTCCAAGCTACACCCCCACCCCTATTTTATTTTTTTATTTTGAAAACGGGATCTTGCTAAGTTGCTGAGGGTCTCACTAAGTTGCTGAGGCTGGCCTCGAACCCACAATCCTCCTGTCTCAGCTTCCTAAATACTGGGATTATGAGCATGCACCACCATGCCCAACTTAAATTTTAAAAAATTTAAAAATAATAAAAAAGGATTTGTAGCATCTTGAGGTCCTGCCCAGTGCCAGGCCCCAAGAAGAAGCCCTTGTTGCACTAATGGCTAATTGGCCGTGCTGCTTCTTGTGTCTCCTAGAGACTGAATGGAGGAAGCGGAAGGCATCTCGAAGGGGGGCAGAAGAGGAGGAGGAGGAGGAAGACGATGACTCCGGAGAGGAGATGAAGGCGCTCAGGGAGCGTCAGAAAGAGGAACTCAGTAAGGTAGCCTCTCTCTCCCCAGCCCCCCTATGTCTTCTGGGGGACAAACATTCTGGTCCCTTAGCTAAGCTAAAGGGCTTGTATCAGAAAAGCATCCTTGTTAGAACAGGTGAGAGATCCCTTCTTCCCAGGATTCCAAAGTGTTACTTTTGAAGGGACACCTGCACTTTAGACTGCTTTTGGGGGGGACACTACTTGATATTAGGGTCAAAAGTACAGGAAAGGGTGGACCCTCAGGACAGGGCTTCAGCAGGCTGAGTAGTTTGTAGGGAGAGAAAGGAGAGCCCGGGCTACTGGTCTAGGAGAGGGAGAGGGCTGGGAGCCACGGGAAGACCGCTGCCGGTGACATGGCTTGAGCGCTGGGCATGGGAGCCGGGGACAGGGAGGCCACTGCGGCAGAGTTCCACTGAGCAGCTCCGACAAGCCTGGTGCAGCTGTGCGTCAGATACGAGCAAGGAGTTCATGGGCCCCAGAGCATGAACAGCCGCCTGGGAAAACCACCCCTCGTCCTGCCTGCAGCACACCTACCTCCCGACCTTTTGGAGATGAGAAGCAGGTATCTAAGACCGGGTTCCATATTCCTCTCTCCTTCCTCAGGTTACTTCCAACTTAGGAAAGATGATCTTGAAAGAAGAGATGGAAAAGTCATTGCCGATCCGGAGGAAAACCCGCTCCCTGCCTGACCGGACACCCTTCCACACCTGTGAGTGCCGCAGTCACCTGGCAAGACCTGAGGGCTGGACTCTGGTTGTCTGTTGAGTTGTTAGACATAGAAGATGTGGGTCGTGGGTGAGGCGCTCACTCTCCCCTGAGGGCAAGAATGGCAGCCGCGGGCCAGCAGTACATGGGAAGAGAGAACACAGGCTCAAGCAGGATTAGCAGGTTTCATCTAATTTTTTTTTTTTTGCGGTACTGGGGATTGAACACAGGGGAGTTCTACCTCTGAACTACACCCCAAGCCCTATTTTTTATTCTTTATTTTGAAACTGGGTCTCGCTAAGTTGCAGAGGGCCTCACTAAGTAGCTGAGGCTGGCCACGAACCCGGATCCTCCGGTCTCAGCCTCCCAAGTACTGGGATTACAAGCATGCTCCACCAATACTTATGAAGGGTCTGTCACCCTGTACTGGGGGTGTCACAAGTGAAAAAACATACTCAGCTGGGGACAGTGGCACACACCTGTAATCCCAGCAACTCTGGAGGCTGAGGCAGGAGAATAGAAAGTTCAAGGCCAGCCTGGGCAACTTAGCAAGACCCTGTCTCAAAATAAAAAATAAGCCAGGCATGGTGGCGCACACTTGTAATCCCAGTACTTGGGAGGCTGAGACCAGAGGATCACAGATTCGCAGCCAGCCCCAGCAACTTAGTGAGGCCCTGTTTCAAAATTTAAAAAAATGAAATAGGGTTGGGGGTGTAGCTCAGAGGTAGAATGCCCCTGGGTTCAATCCCTAGTACCACCAAAAATAAAACTAATTAATTAAAATAAAAAGGGAGCTGGACGTGGTGGCACACACCTGTAATCCTAGTATGTGGGAGGCTGAGAGAGGAGGATTATGGGAGGCTGAGACAGGAGGATCGTAGGTTCAAGTACAGCCTCAGCAATTTAGCGAGGCCCTCAGCAACTTAGTGAGACCCTGATTCAAGATAAAAAAACAAAACAGGGCTGGGGTGTAGCTCAGAGGTAGAATGCCCCTGGGTTCAATCCCTGGTACTGCAAAAAAAATAATAATTACATATATATAAATAAATAAATAAATAGGGCTGGGGGTGTATCTCAGCAGTAGATCATCCCTGGAAGAAAAAGAGAGGAAGGAAGTACAGAGGGAGTGAGGAAGGGAGTCTCATTCTCCAGTAGTCTGTGGTCAGTGGGGAAAACTAATTTGGAAACCCAGGTGACAGATACTGGGACAGGGGTGCCGTGGGTGTTTCGAGGGGACAGTGACAGGCCTGGGAAGCTAAACTGAGTCTTTTTGTGCATGTGTGTATGGAACTAGGGATTGAACCCAGGGGCTGGGATTCTACCTCCAAGCTACATCCCCAGCCCTATTTTATTTTTATTTTGAAACAGGGTCTTGCCAGGTTGATGAGTCTCACTATTTTTTTTTTTTTTTGCGGTACCAGGGATTGAACCAAGGGGTGTTTTGCCTCCGCGCTACACCCCTGGCCCTATATTTTTATACTTTATTTTGAAACTGGGTCTCACGAAGTTGCAGAGGGCCTCACTAATTAGCTGAGGCTGGCCGCGAACCCGGATCCTCCGGTTTCCACCTCCCAAGTACTGGGATTACAAGCGTGCGCCACCACGCCCAGCTAAAGTCTCATTATTTGCTGAGGCTATCCTCGAACCTGCAATCCTCCTGTCTTAGCCTCCCAAGTACTGGGATTACAAGCATGCGCCACAACGCCTGACTATTTCTTATTCTTTATTTTGAAACAGAGTCTCACTAAGTTGCAGAGGGCCTCACTACTTGCTGAGGCTGGCCACAACGTGAACCTCCTGTCTCAACCTCCCAAGTACTGGGATTACAAGTGTGTACCACCATGCCTAGCTAAACTGAGTCTTAAAGGGTGAGACAAAAGTGAGCCAGACAAGTGAGTGGGGACAGCATGGGAGCACAGGCAGGAAAGATGAGGCATCTGGCCAGCTCGGAGAACTACCAAGAGCCAGGACTACAGAGCCCAGAGTAACCTGCTGTGAGGGCTTTGAAGCTGTGCCTCTGGTCACCGCAGGTTCTGGCCTGGACTTCCCTAGAGCTTGGTAGCTGGAGACAGGAGGGAGAGATCTGAGAACTCCAAACTGGGAGCCACGAGGCCTCATAAAGCCTAGCCCCAGAAGCCACACGGCATCACTTCTATTGGCTAAAGCAGGTCACAGGCAGCCTACACATAAGGAGGGGAGATAGATGCGAGGAACTACAGGATCTTATCTCAAAAGGCAAGCAGGAGCCCAGTACTTGGGAGGCTGAGATAGGAGGATCGCAGGTTTGGAGACAGCCTCTGCAACATAGGAAGACTCTCAGCAACATAGTGAGATCCTGTTTCAAAACAAAAACAACCAGGCATGGTGGTGGACTCTTATAATCCCAGTTCTTGGGAGGCTGAGACAGGAGGATCACAGGTTCGCAGTCAGCCTCAGCAACTTAGTGAGACAACTTAATGAGACCCCATTTCAAAATAAAAATAAAACTAGGGCTGGGTGTGTAGCTCGGAGGTAGAGTGCCCCTGGGCTTAATCCCCTGTACTATAAAAATAAATAAACAAACAAAAAACAAAAGGGGTTGGGGGTGTAACTTGGAGGTAAAATGCCCCTGGGTTTTATCCCCAGTCTCCAAAAAACAAAAAAGAAAAGAAAAGTTGAGGCTGTCTTCTGAGTAAGGCGAGGTCAGTAAGGCTTGGGAGGTGGTGGAGGTGCCCAGTAGGTACTGATGGGGAGTTAGGAGGGGGCTTCACCTTGACAGTTATGCTAATCCACAGGCTGGGGTCCTGTCGCCACAGCTGGGGGCAGGAAGGGAGATAGATGTTGGGTTGACTCAGGGTTAGCATTTTGTAAGGAAGGTGCTTAAGGCTGGAGGGGCTGGGCTGCTGCTCCTGCTGCTCCTGTGATGTTGAAAGTAGCCAGAGGATGTAGCCGACCACATTGTAGAAGCTGAGAAGGTCCAGACAAAAGGAGGGAGCAGTGGGGCGATAAGAACCTGGAAGTCTCCATGAGATGAATGAACGGGGTGGGGGAGGCTGAGTGGGAGCTACACACAGAGGAGGCTGTGGCCACCAAGTGGCAGTCCCTGCTTAGTTCCTAGGTGAAGCAGTCGTGGCTGACCACAGGCTCCAGGGTGTGGCCCTTTGAAAGGGTTGTCTGATGTGGAGCAGAGGGAACAGCCACAGGGGCTGGGAATTGAAGGACCTGTAAGGTAACCACATGGCTAAGGTTTACCAGGAGCGTACAGGGTGCAGGTTCAAGGCAGGCAGGAAGAGTTACAAGAAGCATTTTAGAGAATGTGGAATCCGTAGTTAAGGCCTGGAAAATGAGGTAGACAGACGGATGCCCCAAGGGTTGGATTCAAACTCCATGTTCTGTCAGATTCTTCCATTTGGTCAAAAATGAGCTCAGTAACTTCCGTTTGGGCTTCATAAAGTTGGGTAGCCAAATGCCTACCTCGATCACTTTTGGCATCCCGGGCTTGTGTGATCCATGGGCATGTGGCTGTGTAGGTCACTTTCATATCTAATCAGCCTTCACAGTTCAGAATCATGAACAGACCTGTCATTCCCATCGAATGATAGCCTCAGAACTGTCACTTTCAAGCCTAAGTAAGCATTCTAGAAGTGATTCGGAGTGGAAAATCTTCCTGTGTGCTTCGTAGGGTGAAATTCTGTCAGTCAGGCAAAGCATAAATGTATACTTATTATTACAAGAGTATGAAATGCTTCGATAATGAAGGGTGATTTGAAAGTCAGTGATTTTCTTTTTTTTTTTTTTTTTTTTGTGGTACCGGAGATTGAACCCAGGGGCATTCTACCTCCGCGCTACGCCCCCGGTCCTATTTTTTTTATACTTTTTATTTTGAAACCGGGTCTCACAAAGTTGCGGAGGGCCTCATTAGGTAGAGAGAGAGAGAGAGAGAGAGAGACAGGGTGAGAGAGAGAGAGCTGAGGCTGGCCGCGAACCCGGATCCTCCGGTCTCCGCCTCCCAAAGTACTGGGATTACAAGCGTGCGCCACCACGCCCAGCAAAAGCCAGTGATTTTCTATACAGGTTTAGTATCCCAAAATGCCTGGGACGAGAAGTGTTTCAGGTTTTGGAAGGGTTTGTTTTTGTTACAGATTTTGGAATTTTTGCATCGACTTTATCAATTGAATACTCCTAATTAAAAAATGTGAGTTAGAAAGCCGGGCATGGTGGTGCACGCTTGTAATCCCAGTACTTGGGAGGCTGAGACCCGAGGATCTGGGTTCACGGCCAGCTTCAGATACTTAGTGAGGCTCTCCGCAACTTAGTGAGACCCGGTTTCAAAATAAAGAATAAAAAAATAGGGCTGGGATGTAGCTTGGATGTAGAATACCCCTGGGTTCAATCCTACTACCTCAAAAAGAAAAAAAAAGTGAGTTAGAAATGCTCCAAAATCCAGGCCGGGCATGGTGGCGCATGCTTGTAATCCCAGTACTTGGGAGGCTGAGACTGGAGGATCCGGGTTCACAGCCAACCTCAGCTACTTAGTGAGGCCCTCCACAATTTAGTGAGACCCTGTTTCAAAATAAAGAGAATAAAAAATAGGGCTGGGGGCATAGCTCGGAGGTAGAATGCCCCTGGGTTCAATCCCCAGTACCGCAAAAAAAAAAAAAAAAGAGAAAGGCTTCAAAAATTCAAAGCTTTTTGAGCATCAGGTCAACAAAACTCAAGGAAGTTTTGGATTTTGAAGGATTTTGGATTTTCAGATTAGGGATGCAGAACTTGTATGAAAAGAATTGTTGGGCCAGGTGTGGTGGTGCACACCTGTAATCCCAGTACTTGGGAGGCTGAGGCAGGAGAATCACAGGTTTGAAGCCAGTTTCAGGAACTTAGTGAGACTCTCAGCAGCTTAGAGAGACCCTGTTTCCAAATAAAAAATAAAATAGGGCTGGGGATATAGCCTGGAGGGAAAAGGCCCCTAGGTTCCATTCCTAGAACCAAAAAAAAAAAAAAAAAAAAGAATTGTTAGGTTTCCCAAACCTGTTTTGTTATGACCAATCAAACTTCCATGCAACAGCTTTTATAAGAATGTTTTAAGAAGACAGTTGCTTACACTTTTGAATCTACTGAGGTTAAACCAATTTAAACAAAAAGTCTTGTCAAAACAACTGCTATAATGCCAACCATTTCTAGTAATTGGAGATGAAGAAGTTGTATGAGTTTTTCTGTTTTGTTTTGTTTTCTTTTCTTTTTTGTTTTTGTGGTGCTGGGGATTGAACCCAGGAGCATTCTACCTCTGAGTTATACCCTCAGCCCTTTTTATTTTTTATTTAGAAACAGGGTTTCACTAAGTTGCTAAGGGCCTAAGTTGCTGAGGCTGGCCTCAAACCTGCAATCCTCCTGTCTCAGCCTCCCAAGTACTGGGATTACAGGAGTGTGCCACCATGCCCAGCTTGTGTGGGGATTTTTGTTTGTTTGTTTGTTTTTGTGGGGCTGGGAATCTAACCCAAGGCCTTGTGCATGCTAGGCAAGTGCTCCACCTCTGAGCTACGTCCCCAGCCTGATGAAGTTTTGAGATCTGTCCTAACTAATAATCTTAGGTTTGAAGTTCTGAGCAGGGTGTGGTGGCACACACCTATAATCCCAGTATTGGAAGGCCGAGACAGGAGGATTGCAGGTTTGAGGCCAGCCTCGGCAACTTAGTGAGGCCCTTAGCAACTTAGTGAGACCTGTTTCCAAATAAAAAATAAAAAGAGCTGAGCATGTAGCTTGGAAATAGAATGCCCCTGGGTTCAATCCCCAGTACCAAAAAAGAAAGGAGGAGGAAGAGGAGGAGGAAGAAAAGGAGGAGGAGGAAGAGGAGGAGGAAGAGGAGGAGGAGGAGGAGGAGGAGGAGGAAGAAGAGGAGGAGGAGGAGGAAAATTTTCTAGAATTGTAATCTTAGTGCTTGGAAATGTAGAGATCTTAGGAGATGTGCAAGTCTCAAGGGACATCCAGTAGTTCAAAGGTGAAATTCTCAGCTTCCTGTGCAGCCTGGCAGCTAACTGTGCTGAGATGGTGATTATTTCTGTATTCTAATGTCAGATGTTCAAACTGATGGCTAACAATGTTAATAAAATTGTAATAATTCAGCTGTTTTGGTTAGACTTTAGATTTAGTTGTATATCCCAGAGACTCATTTAATGATGGTGGGCCACAGCTTGGCTGTGGATTTTAATGCTCAGGCTTTTGGCCTAATTGTGTACATGGTACACTTGAGTTAGAGAAGTGAGAGGCATTCTAGATAGATTGGAAGCCCCAGCACGGTGTTGCTTGCCAAAGGTAATGGGTCGGAGCTAGAAGCCAGCCGAAGCCACTGGGCTCCCAGTTTGCTGCCCTGCCCTGGCAGGGGAAGGCCAGAGAGGCAGCCCTTTGAGAGAACTGTCAGGGCCAAAGGATTGAGCCCGGACCCTCGTGCTCTCTTCCAGCCTTGCACCAGGGAACGTCTAAGTCGTCTTCTCTCCCCTCCTACGGCAGGACCACCCTGAGCCGGGTAAGGTCTCAGGACCAAGGATCATGGGCTGTGTGGGAGAGGTGTGCATGCAGGGGGCCTCTGAATGGCATCGGGGAGCAGGGAGGTCCTCAGAGCAAAGGGGACCAATGTGACATATCCTGGGCCTCCTCTGATCCCTTCCTGTCCTCTCCTAGCTACAGTCCACAGACTTCAGCCCATCAGGGAGTGAGGCCGGAAGCCCAGGTGAGAAGCGGGGCCGCGTGTTGCTGGAGGATGGGAAGGGGGATCCCCAGGCTCCCTGGCAGCCTGTGTCTGCCAGGTAGGGGTAAGGGTCTGTGTGAGATGGGGGCTGCCAAGCTGGTGGGTGTGGAGGCCTGGCTGACCTCCTGGCTGCCTCTGAGCAGTGGTTCTTGTCTCCCACAGGCCTGCAGGTGAGCGCCCCCTGGAGGGGAACAGGTGGAGCACCAGAAGCCAGGGCCAGGCAACTGGCAGTGTGACGGGAAGGGGGGTTTGGGGACATGGAATTGCCTGGTGAAGACTCAAGAATCCCAGGGTAAGGCTGGGAAGGTCTCCCTGCCCCACTCTGGCTCACTGCGGCTTTGGTCTCCCCAGAACGGAGAGGGCCAGAGGGGGAGGATGGACCGGGGGAACTCCCTGCCCTGTGTGCTGGAGCAGAAGGTGAGGGCAGGGGACCTGACATGGCAGCGGGGTGGGCGGCGGGGGGGTGAAGCCAGGCAAGCTGAATGCGCTTGGGGTCCTCCTAGAGATGATCTTGGGGGGCAACAGGGAAGCTGGGGGAGATGGATGGCAAAATGGCATGAACCCCAATGGCCTCTGCAGGTTGACAAGGGGGCCTAGGGAGCAGAGGGGGTTATATGTACAGGAGACTCTATGAGTCTAAGATGGCCCTCCCTGCCCCCTCAGATCTACCCCTATGAAATGCTGGTGGTGACCAACAAGGGGCGAACCAAGTTGCCTCCAGGCGTAGACCGGATGAGGCTTGAGGTATGCAGAGAAGATGCACTGGTTGGGTGTGGGGATGCCTCCCTACCTGCATTGCATGGCTCCAGGGACTACCAATGGGGCTCCCGGTGCCTGCACTATATGGCTGTAGGGGATAACAGTGGGGCTCCCCTCTGCCTGCTCTGAATGGGTACAGGCTCTCAATGGAGCTCCTGCCCGGTGAGGGAAGTCCTGGGGCCTCTGTGCTCACTCAGTCACTCAGCACAGCCCCCACGCTGAGGCTCCTTTCCCTCAGCTGCCTGTGTGTCCCTCCCCACAGAGGCATCTGTCTGCGGAGGACTTCTCGAGGGTCTTTGCCATGTCTCCTGAAGCATTCAGCAAGCTAGCCCTGTGGAAACGGAATGAGCTCAAGAAGAAGGCATCTCTCTTCTGACCACCCCACCCACCCTCTCTGTGACCAGCCCCTCTCCTATGCTGCTTCAGGGCTCTGGAGCTGGGGCTACTAGACCCCAAAGCATCCTCTTCCCTTGGGCGGGCTAGGAGCAGTGAGAGGTGGGGCAGAAGCATGGTGGGCTCCATTCCTCAGGAAGCGGGGAGCCAAGACCTCTGCAGTCCCAAAGCCATGAGGTGTGGACTTTTCCCCACAATGGGCCAGGAGCCTCCTTTTCTTATTCCTGGTTTCCAGTGCCCAGCCAAACCCAGCCTGGACTGCAGTTCACACAGAGTTAATGTTTGCGCCCTCTTCCTGCCTATCACTCTCACATGAAGATTCCCAGAATAGGGTGAGGAGAAATGAAGGGGGGACTTAGTGGTCAGGCCTATTAGCCAAGCTGCACAGTGGGTGGGACGTGGCCAGGCAGGAACAGCTCCGGGTCCCTTTGTCTACCCACCCGAGCACTCTGTTCCACTCCCTTCCGACAGCTCCCTGTACCTGGGCCTCCTGCTTCTCTGACTGTGGCAGGAGCAGGCTCCAGCTGGGCTTCCAGCCGGGAGGTCGCCCTGCCCTCCAGCTTGCTCTGTCTTCTACTTGCGAGCTTCGAAGCCTCCTGCTCCAGCCCCATGGCTTCCCCAGAAGCCTCGGCTTAGAGTGGAGATGCCGTGTATACAATGCCTAGCCCACCACCAGCCTCCAGGCAAAGCCAGCTAGGATGCCTCCTTCTAGCACCTACCCAGGGACTGGCAGAGCCCAGGCCTTCAGCCTCCCTTGCATGGGATCAAGAGGCCAGGCTTGGACATCTCTGAGAATCCTGGCTCCCCAGTCCCATCTATTCCCATGCATCCCCCACTACGCTCTCTACAGAATGTAATTTATTGGGGCAACCCCCTCCCTGCTTTTCTCACCTAACTCCTTGCCCTACCTAGTCATACTCTCAGCTTTCTGACTCTCCAGATACATACATGTATATAATTATATATATATTTTTTGCCAGGTCTGGGTTTTATTCCTGCCCAGACCCTGGCAATCCCTTTCCATGTGTGTGTGATCATGCTGGGAGGGGGACTCTGCTTGGAATTAAAAGGTTGCATCGGGTCCCTAAATCTCTTTGTCCTTTATGAGCCACCAGCTCGGGGTGAGAGGGACAGGTGACATCAGGCTAAGGGAAGCCATGGGTGTGAGGGTTACATGGGACACATAGTGTTGGAAGGGGTAGAGAGATGGTAACCATGCTACCTATCCCCCAGCCTCAGGCCCAGAAGCAGGGGCTAGTCTAGGCAGGGTCCTACCTGCCACCTCTCCTTTGGGGGCTCTGTATTGGTGGCAGGGTGGTAGGGGACAGAAACCTGTGTGTTTGGAGCTGGAGAGAACTTGAGAGGGACCCTGAGATGACTGCCTCCGTCCTCCACCAAGGCCCTGAGTGCTCACCTTGGTGGTCAAGCTCATCATCATCTGACCTGATTGCACCTGCCCAGGTTGACCTCTGTTCAGTGGGGAGGCCAAACACACAGACAAGTTCAATGGATTATGAGGATGTGGTGAGCTGGTTATCAAAGATCAGGCAGGGAAAACTGAGGCATGGAGACATTTCATTCATCTACAGGAGCAAGGGGCAAATGAGGCTAAGGGAGGTGGGTGGTGATTGGTTTCGGCTGACTCTGCAAGGCCTGCCTAGGGAAATAGATGTAGAACTGCATGTCTAAGGGGGACTGAGGGGAGCAGATTTGATCAGAAGATCACAAGAAATACTGTGGCTGTGGGTGTTTATAGGGGGAGGGACCAGCCTTACCTGGCTGAAACAGACTGCACATGAGCACCTGAAGAGGCAAGCGTGCAGCAGAGGGACCCGGGGAGCTGGAGAGATGCCCAAACCAGGAGCTTAAAACGAGAGCTGAGATCTGACCCAAGGCCCCCACATGAGTTTCCAGCCCCTTCAGCTGAAACAAAAGCAAAATAGGTAAGAATCACTCAATTTTTTTTTTTTTTTTTTTTTTTTTGCGGTACCAGGGATTGAACCCAGGGGCGTTCTACCTCCAAGCTACACCCCCAGCCCTATTTTTTATACTTTATTTTGAAACCGAGTCTCTCACGATGTTGCGGAGGGACTCACTAAGTAGCTGAGGCTAGCCACAAACCCGGATCCTCCAGTCTCCGCCTCCCAAGTACTGGTATTACAAGAGTGCACCACCACGCCCGGCCTCAACTTTTTTTTCTTTTTTTTTTTTGTGGTACTAGGGATTGAACTCAGGGGCATTCTACCCCCAAGCTACACCCTCAGCCCTAGTTTGTTTGTTTGTTTGTTTGCTTATTTATTTTGTGGTACTGGGGATTGAACCCAGGAGCATTCTACCTCCAAGCTACACCCCCAGCCCTATTTTTTATTCTTTATTTTGAAACAGAGTCTCACTAAGTTGCGGAGGGCCTCACTAAGTAGCTGAGGCTGGCCACGAAG
Organism: Glis glis; assembly: GCA_004027185.1. NCBI lineage: Eukaryota > Metazoa > Chordata > Mammalia > Rodentia > Gliridae > Glis > Glis glis. The sequence goes on from PVJS01004060.1 coordinate 43,628, forward strand.
ACGGATCCTCCTGTCTCAGCCTCCCAAGTACTGGGATTACAAGTGTGCACCACCATGCCCGGCCATGAGGTCATCTTTGAACTGCTATCCTCTTGTCTTAGCCTCCCAAGTACTAGGGTTACAGGTGTGAGACACCATGCCTGGCTAAATCATGCAAATTTGAACAATTATTTTATTTGTTTTGTTTTGTTGCGGTTGAACCCAGGGGCATTCTACCTTCAAGCTACACCGCCAGCCTTGTTTTTTATTCTTTTTTTTTTTTGAAACAGGGTCTCACTAAGTTGCAGAGGGCCTCACTAAGTAGCTGAGGCTGGCCGCGAACCTACGATCCTCCTGTGTCAGCCTCCCAAGTACTGGGATTATAAGCGTGTGCCACCATGCCCGGCTGAACAATTATTTTAAATTGTAGGAGTTCTGTTGCATCCACAATATTGTTTTATCCTTTCAACAAATCTGTGAGACCAACAGGACAAATCTTTTTTTTTTTCCCTAGTACTGGGGATTGGACCCAGGTTCTCTGGGTTCCACCATGGAACTACATCCCCAGCCCTTTTATTTTTATATTTATTTTTGAGGTAGGGTCTCACTAAGTTGTCCAAGCTGGCCTCAAACTTAAGATCCTCCTGCCTTATCCTCCTACATCTCTGGGATTATAGGCGTGAACCACCATGGTCAGCTCTTGACAGATCATTTTAATTTTTCCAGCAAATGAGAAAATTCTTGAACAGGGACATTTCATCTGAAGCCCAAGCCACATGTGCCCAATGAGTGGAGAATGGGAGCAAACCCCCTAATTACATGACTTTTGTCCCTGGGGTCCTGGGGGTTGAACCCAGGGCCTTGCGCATGCCTGGCAAGCACTCTGCCACTGAGCTATGTCCCCAGCACCAGTGTCCTGACTTTTACCCCAGGCCTCTCCCAACACATAGAGCTGTCTTCCAAGACAGGGAAGGACAGGACAGGGAATGAGGTGCACAGAGAGCTAAATGGGCTCCACGCACACCCCAATGTCAGATGTTCAGCGAATGTGTGGAGGCTTGCCCTGTGCCGAGCATCAGGGACACAGCGATGACATGGCCAGCATGGCCCTGTCCACATGGAACTCCCAGGCTGCTGGGGAAAATGTCAAGGTCACTGAGCACCTCGGGCTGCTGGAGGCAGTGTGCGATCATAGTTAACTGGGAGATGTTTGCAGGGTGCCAGATTTGACAAGTCCTAAAGGATTTCAAGTTCCTGGAATTTTTTTTTTTTTTTTTTTTGGTACTGGGGATTGAACCCAGGGGCATTCTACCTCTGAGCTACATACACCCCCAGCCCTATTTTTTTTTCTTTATTTTGAAACAGGGTCTCACTAAGTTGCAGAGGGCCTCACTAAGTAGCTGAGGCTGGCGGCGAACCTGCGATCCTCCAGTCTCAGCCTCCCAAGTACTGGGATTACAAGCATGCGCCACCATGCCCGGCTCAAGTTCCTGGAATTTAGAGGTCCTCAAACAGGGACTCTGAGTCCCTAAAGAAAAGCCTTAGGAGCCGGGCGTGGTGGCGCACGCTTGTAATCCCAGTACTTGGGAGGCAGAGACTGGAGGATCCAGGTTCGCAGCCAGCCTCAGCTCTCTCTCTCTCTCCCTGTCTCTCTCGCTCTCTCTACTTAGTGAGGCCCTCCACAACTTTGTGAGACCCGGTTTCAAAATAAAGTATAAAAAAAAATAGGGCTGGGGGAGGTAGAACGCCCCTGCGTTCAATCCCCGGTACCGCAAAGAAAAAAAAAAAAAGAAAAGCCTTAGGGAGGGTCCATACCTTTTCCGCACAGCACACCCAGATGTGAAGGGGGGGGGGTATTTAATCCTGTGTTTTCCAAACTTTTCTAGTGGGGATTGAACCGAGGGGTATTCTACCACTGAGCTACATCCCCAGCTCTTTTTATTTTTACTTTTATTTTTATTTTGGGGTACTGGGGATTGAACCAGAGGCATTTTACCTCTGAGCAAAACTCCCAGCCCTTTTATTATTTTTTACTATTTTTTTATTTTGAAACAGGGTCTTGCTAAGTTGCTGAGGCTGGCCTTGAACTTGCAATCCTCCTATCTCAGCCTCCCAAGTACTAGGATTACAGGCATGTGTCACAATGTCTGGCTCCTTTCTGATTTTTGAGACAGGGTCTTACTAAATTGCCCAGGATGACCTCAAATTTGCAATCTTCCTTCCTCAGCCTCCCAAATAGCTGGGATTACAGGCTTGTGCCACTGCACCCAGCACATAAAGCTTTCTTATTTTTTTAATAGATCTTACTATTAGTAATTAGAAAACATACATTGAATTTTATAGCTAATTATGAAATCAACCGAGAACAAAGAAGCTGTCTGATGAAGAAAAAATGTTAAGTCAGGGTTTCTACAGGACAGTTGCGCTTTTATTAAGCGCGGCATCTAATTTATTATTGCATTTGGTTGCACAGTATTGAGGAAATCCTGATTCACACAGATAAGCAGTTACAAAATTGTGGTGACTTAAAACCACATGAGCAAATTCCTTCCCATTCTTCCCTTGGCTTAATGCCTTCTCATTTAAAGCAGCTTACCTTGCAGTAACTTTTTTTTTTAGTACTAGGGATTGAACCCAGGGGCATTTTACCTCTGGAGATACACCCCAGCCCTATTTTGTTTTATTTTTTATTTTAAAACAGGGTCTCACTAAATTGCTCATGGCCTCCCTAGGTTGCTGAGGCTGGCTGTGAACCTGCAATCCTCCTGTCTCAGCCTCCCAAGTACTGGGATTATAGGTGTGCGCCACCAGGCCCTGCTCCCTGCAGTAACTTGGACTCTTCATTTAAACTGATAGGCAAGGTTTTATGCTAAGGTCTTTGCCCAAATGAGCTAACCTGGCAGCAGAACTTAGTACTTCAGTGGTCCCTAACACTTTTTGGTATATAACACATACAGTGTACACATTGCTTTCTTTTTTTTTCTTTTTCCTCTGGTGCTAGGGATTGAACCCACGGGCATTCCACCTCTGAGCTACACTCCCAGCCCTTTTTATTTTTTTATTTTTATTTTCCTTTTGTTTTTTGCGGTACTGGGGTTTGAACCCAGGGGCATTCTACCTCCATGCTACACCCCCAGCCCTATTTTTTTATTCTTTATTTTGAAACAGGGTCTCACTAAGTTGTGGAGGGCCTCACTAAGAAGCTGAGGCTGGCCGCGAACCTGCGATCCTCCTGTCTCAGCCTCCCAAGTACTTGGATTACAAGTGTGTGCCACCACACCCGGCTTATTTTTTTAATTTTGAAACAGAGTCTCACTAAGTTGCTGAGGCTGGTCTTGATCCTGCGATCTTTCTGTCTCAGCCTCCCAAGTACTGGGATTACAGGCATATGCCACCATGCCCAGTTTACACATGGACTTTTATTAGTTTTCTAAAATAACATTTAAAAAGTCAAGAGGTTATGAACTCCCCCTGCACTCTGAATATTCCCTGGAGTTCCTTGATACACAAGAAGGAAAGAGAGCTGATGGGATCCATCCCACCGGCTTCCTTTGTCTGTGAGGAAGTGGATCCAGAAAGTGCAGTGGCTAGCACTTAGGTGTCCCAGCATCCTAGGTCATTCTCTAAGGCTCTTCGTCATACCGGTCACAGGCTTGTTTCTTCCCTTCCTTACACATTTTGAAACAGCCTCCTCAGGTTTCCCACGGGGTTCCTCATGCAGGAGACTATTCACAGCTGAACTGCTTGAAAACATCTATTTTTTCCCCAAGCAGCTGTCAGAGAACTGCTGTTCAGACCCTTCTGAGCTTGGCCAGCCCCCAGCCCTCCCTGTGGCCAACCGGGAGACCCTGGTCTCCCCTGCGGTGATTCAGTCCCAATACAGGCTCCTTTCCACCACAGACAGTCAACTCTGGGCAGGTCATTGTCCCCTAGGGAACAGAGGCCCAGAAGGCTGGGTGGCGCCTGCAAATCCAAGACACCAAAGTTCTAGATTCTACAATTCTGTGATAGGGCTACTCTCTCCTCCCTAGTGGTACTCTTGATATTTTTGTTTTTGGTACTAGGGAATGAATCCAAGGGCATTCTACCTCTCAGCTATACCACCAGGCCTTTATTATTATTGTTGTTATTATTTATTTTTGAAATGGTCTCACTAAGTTACCAGGCGCTGGCTCCACATCTGCAGTCCTCCTGTCTCAGTCTCCAAAGTACTAGAATTACAGACACCTAGTGGGACTCTTGATACCTTACCTTCTCCTCATATGATGCCAATGATTAGCAGAAATACATTTTATACAGATATTAGTCCTGTGCTTGGGAAGAATCTCTATTTCTGGGAGTGAAGGTGGTGATGGAGCTAGAAGGCCCATCCCAGCTATTGTCGAACGCCCTATCTGTGCAGTTTCCTTCTTCCTTATTTTATTATTTTACTTTATTTTATTTTATTTATTTTTGTACTGGGGATTGAACCCAGGGGCTCAATTCTACCTCTGAGCTATAGTCCCAGCCCTTTTTACTTTTTATTTTGAAACAGTATCTTGCTGGGCAAGGTGGTCTAAGCTTGTAATCCCAGTACTTGGGAGGCTGAGACAGGAGGATCACAGGTTCGCAGCCAGCTTCAGCTACTTAGTGAGGCCCTCCACAACTTAGTGAGACCCTGTTTCAAAATAAAGCATAAAAAATAGGGCTGGGGGTATAGCTAAGTTGCTGAGGCTGGTCTTGATCCTGCCATCCTCCTGTCTCAGCTTCCCAAGTACTGTTACAGGCGTGCACCACCACACCCGGCTCCAGCCCCTTTTATTCTGAGACAGGATCTCCCTAGGTTGACCAAGCTGGCTTCTAATGCGCAATCCTCCTGGCTTGGGCTTCAGAGTGGCTGGGATTACAGGTGTGCACCACCTTTCCAGACCACCTATGTAATTCTTGGGCATAATTTCCTAGCGCTGCTTCCCACTCAGGAGTCCCTCCTGTTTCTTTCTTTAGCATGGCTTGGAAGGTTACAGGTGCCAGCTGTGGCTTCCCCTTGGGACCTCTAGCAGATTGTGCAACAGACATAATGGAGCCACACATGTTGTTTAACAATTGCCAGTAGCCCCCTACAGTACAAAGCCCAGGCCTGTAATCTCAGTACTTGGGAAGTCGAGGCATAAGGACCTCACGTTGGAAGCCAGCCTGGGCAACTTAGCAAGACCTTGTCTCGAAATAAAAAAAATAAAAAGGACTGGGATGTAGCTCAGTTGTAGAGCACTTGCCTAGCATGTGTGAGGCCCTGGGTTCAACCCCCAATCAGTCCCACCAAAAAAAAAGAAAGAAAACAAGTACATATCAACAAGTGAAATTAATGTTAACAATATATTTTATTTAACCCAATATTCCTAATACATTACCGTCCAAACATGTAGTTAATATAAAACATGATTAGGGAGCTATTTAATATTTTTTCTTTTCCTACCATCCCTCCTTCTCCTTCTCCTTTTCCTTCTCTTTATTCTTCTTCTTCTGTACTGGGGGCTTGGGTGAGCTACACCCCCAGACCTTTTTATTTTTTTGTTTTTAATCAGGGTCTTTCTAGGTTGCTGAGAGTCTCGCTACATGGCTGAGGCTGTCCTCAAATCCGCGATACTCCTGTCTCAGCCTCCCAAGTACTGGAATTACAGTCATGCGCCACCACGCCCGGCTTCCTACCACGCTTTCAGAATCTAGGGTGTGCTGGGCACCGCGCAGCAGCTGGGGACCAGCAGGAGTCCCGCGCTCCAAGCCCCCGAGGCCAGGCTACCGGGTGGGCAGGGAGGGCCGGGGCGCGGGGCGCGGGGCCTCAGCCTCGATGCAGAGGGCGTCCTAGCTCCTCATCCGAGACCCCTCCCGGTCCGCTCGGAGGGGCCTCTCTCCAAGGACGGATGGCGGGGACCACCGGCTCCCCTGCACGGAGGCGACCTGGCGCGCAGACGCGCGGGCGACCCCGGGCCCGGCTCCCCCGGCCCGACCCGGCCCGACCCGAGATGAGCGGAGCCGGCCCTGGTGCTGGGCGGCGCAGCCCCGGCCCCGCCTCCGCCGCCCGGCGCCTCCTCCCTGCGCGCCGCCGCCGCCGCCGCCGCCGCCGCCCGGAGCCGGCCGGGCCGCCATCATGCTGAGCCGGCTCGGGGCGCTGCTGCAGGAGGCCGTGGGGGCGGTGAGCCGGGCCGGCGGGGCGGGCGCGGGGCGGGCGGGCGGGCGCGGGCCCCCGGGCGGACCCTCCCGGCCCCGGCGCTTCGGGGCCTCCTGTCGCCGCGTCGCACCCGCCCCGCGCGCCCTGCTCCCGGGCGCTCTTCCCCAGGCGTCTCAGTCCCGGACCCTGTCCAGACGCCCCGCTTCCCGGATCCTGCGCCCCACGCTGCTTCCTGTTGCTCCCTGCGCCCCGCTGCTCTCCCAGCTCCCTAACTCTTCTCTCCGGGAGCGCTCCCTTGCCTCCCCGTCGCTTCCTCCCCAATTCCCAAAGCCCCCGGCCCCTGTCGGCCTCCCTTCCTTCTTCCGGCTTTCCTCCCTACCTCCTCACCTGGGTCTGAAAATCAGCCACCCCTCCCCTTCTCTGAGCGCAGACAACTCCAAGACCCAGTTGGCGCTCGGGGCGTGGAGAGTGCGGGCCCAAGTGGCCACGTCCCCAGGGAGGGGACAGGGACTGTGCACTGAAGCAACCCTCTGCGGGAGAAACAGGGTTTCCAGCAGCAACTCAGACCTCACGTTGACCTTGATTAGGGAGAGGCCAGCCAGCCGTGGGGGCCCTGGATGGAAGCATAGACCGATTTTCCACATTCAGCCCGTTTGCTTTCGCAGCCCAAGGTGGTTCGCTTCACTCAGCAAGAGAAAGTGCAGTTTAGATAGGGTGGTGGTGGGTAAGCCCTGTCTTTAATGCTAAGAAGCTGTCTCTGAAATTAATTCTTTTGACCCCTAATTGATTTTGTGTGTGTCAGTATGTGTGGTACTGGGGATTGCACCCAGGGGCATTCTGCCTCCTAGCTACACCCCCAGCCCTATTTTTTATTCTTTATTTTAAAAACAGGGTCTCACTAAGTTGCGGAGGGCCTCACTAAGTAGCTGAGGCTGGCTTTGAACCCGGATCCTCTTGCCTCAGTCTCCCAAGTACTGGGATTACAAGCGTGCGCCACCACGTCTGGCTCAGAGCTCATTATGAATGTACACAGGCTCTGCCCTAGGCAGTCTTGGGAAGAAAGCAAGAAACTTCTGTACCCCTCCTCTCCTCCACCTCCCCAGTCCCTGAGGTCCAGAGCCTGGGCACGCCATGGAGGAGAGCTTCCAAATGGGCTTTCCTTCCCCTCCTCCCTGTCCCCAGACAGAACAGCTGTTATCTTAGAAAGTGATCTGATAAACTAATTCATACCTCTGGGGAAAGGTCCATTTATGAGGAGGGTGGGTGGAGGGATGGGACAAGCCCATGATTTCTTAATCCTAAGGAGTGAATTTCTTTTTCTTTTTTTTTTTTTTTTGTGGTACTGGGGATGGAACCCAGGGGCATTCTACCTTGGGGCTATGCCCCCAGACCTATTTTATTTTATTTTTTTTTGGAAACAGGTCTTGCTAAGTTGCTGAGGCTAGCTTTGAACTTGTAATCCTCCTGTTTCAGCCTCCCAAGTACTGGGATGTGTGTGTGCCACCACACCTGGCTCCTAAAGAGTGAATTTCTAATGCTTCCAATGCAGGAAAGTCAGGCATGGTGGCTGAAGGAGGTGCTAGGGGTAGAGGGAGATATTCTAGGCAGGTGATCTTCTCAGGCCCCTCAGTATGCAGCATAGACAATGTCCTGGAAATGGGAGCCCACGTGATCCATTGAGATGGGAATCCCTCTTTGCACTCTACCCCTACATCTGGGGTCTGGATCTTTCCCTAGGCAGGGTCACCAATGCACATGAAACCCGGAAGAGAGCTCTTTTCTGTCCTCTCCTCGCCTGACAGAATCGACTCTTTCAGGCTCTTCCTAAAAATATCTCTAAAAAGAAATTGTTTGCCAGGTGTGGTGGCGTACACTTGTAATCCCAGTACTTGGGAGGCTGAGACCGGAGGATCTGGGTTCACAGCTAGCCTCAGCTACTTAGTGAGACCCTCTGCAACTTAGTGAGACCCTGTTTCAAAATAAAGAATACATAAATAGGGCTGGGGGTGTAGCTCGGAGGTAGAATGCCCCTGGGTTCAATCCCCAGTACCACACACACACAAAAAGAAATTGTTTGAGCCAAGCGCAGTGGTGCACACCTGTAATCCCAGTACTTGGGAGACTAAGACAGGAGGATAGCTGGTTTGAGGTCATTGTCAGCAAGTTAGCAAGACCCTCAGCAACTTGGTGAGACCCTGTTTCAAAATAACAAATAAAAAGGGTTGGAGGGTATAGCTCAGAGATAGAATGCCCTTGGGTTCAGTCCCCAGTACAAAATAAAAGATAAATCATTGGTCTGGCGTTAACTGTAACTAGTAGTATTTTTAGGTAGATTTTAGCACTGCCTTCTCTCAACATCATGTGCTGGCTGTTTTGCCTTTGTCTGGGTCTCCTGCTCTTACCTGACTATCCTTTTTTTGTTGAAGCGCAGCTCAAGAGTTTTGGAGACTATAAATGAAACTTGAGGCTAGATGAGACCCCCATCACAGAAGCAGATAATTGTGGTGCTCATCCAGGGTTTGAGGGCTTTCCAAAACAAGGAACCCTGGAAAGATTGTCTTCAGGAGTTTGCTGAATTTTGGTAAATGTTCTGAGCATTCACTGTGCTCAGGGCCCGTCTGCGGCAGGCAGGTATAAAACATAGAGCTCTTGTCCTCAGGGAACTTGTGGTCCAGCAGAGGTGACTGCTCAGTCCAGGATCACACAGAAGATGAACAGCTGCAGTCAGTCTTCATGGATGGAGTATTTGGAAGGACTGTGGGAGGTGCCACTTCAGGAAGGGCCATGACCCCTACAAGTTAACTTTGAAAGAAGACAAGATTGCCTACAGCCAGAGTGGGGAGTGCTTTGAACTCTCCAGTTCCCATGTTGTAGCTTTCTCTTCCTTCTAAGCGTTCTTCCTGCCTTTGGCTCCTCTCCTGTCTGAGACTGCCAGATGAGTGGTCCTGAAACACTGCTTAGAAGGTAGCACTGACCTGCTCCTTGCTGCCTTGCACAGTAACATCCAGGCTTCTTGGGTTGGCCTTGGAGGCCCTGCAGACTCATCGAGCTGCCCTTCCCCAGAGGCACGTTGCAGAGTTCCTTCTGCAGGAAGATCTTCCTTCTCCCTGTTGAAATCTGACCTCAGGAAAGCCTTTCGCTGTTGCAGCCTGTTAGAAGTGAGCCCTCTTTTCTGAGCGGTCCCTTTTCATCTCTCCTGGGGCCTCACACTACTCCCTTATAGTTATTCAGTACCATTTTATCTTCTCTGCTCCATGGCACAGTTCTTAAAGACTGAGACTTAATCTTCCTTATATCACTTGTAGCCTCTGGCATGGCACCCTGCACCTAGTAGGCTCTCACGAGATGGGTGTTGAATGAATGACTTGATGAGGACGTGCCAGCTCTGGTGCCGTGAAGGGTGAAGCTAGAGATGCATGCACGCAGGAGCCCGGGACAGGGCTTGATGGAGCTGCCCGCCCTTTGCTGGACCTCACTGGGGACCAGGGACAAATGTCGAGGGATGCAGGGACCCCAGGGGATTGAGTGCTCTGAGCAAAGACCTAGAGGTAGAAATGAGCGCCTATGGGCAAGGACTGTTCAATGATGTGTTTTTCTTCGCATTTATTCTGTGAGGAAAGAGGAGGTATGACCTTTTTGGGAATTTTCAGGGAAAGTGGTCATTATCAGTTCCTAGGCCAGTTCCAACTAGGGTACAGAGATGGAGAGAGCCGTCACAGAAAAGGGGGAGGCGAGGGGCTTGCTCAGAGCAGTGTCAGAACTCTCCAGGGCCAGAGGAAGCGCTGGAGAGGGGTTCCAGGAGCAGAGCTAAGAAGGAGTTAGGGGGTGCTGCCTGAGACCTTGAATGAGAGAGGAAAGCACTTTATAAGTAAGCTGCTTCCTCTGTATTAAACTAATGTTACCTGTCTGGCTGAATGGAGCCCGCCATGGCCTGAATGCAGATTTTCATAAACATCTCACGGAAGGGACCTGAAGGCTTTGTCTTTGCAATAGTCTTTAGCATTCCGGTTGCTTCTCTTTCTGCGGCTCTCCCCTGCGCTCCTGCCTGTCCTTTTGTTGTAGCACGACTAGGTTGTGTTGAAATGCTCAGTCCCTCATGTCCCTCCGGGACAGGTCTGTGGGATAGGGACACATGTGATGGGTGGCTGGGGAGCGGTGCCAGAAGGTCTTTGGCAAGATATACAGACCATGCTTCTGTGTTCTAGAGAAATGGGTTGCTCTTCCCTTTGAAAAACTGGAAGCAGAGTGCCTCCTCCAGGGCCTAGTGGCCACCTGAGTGGACACCCCACAGGCATGTGGGGTGTGTGTTCCCGTGAGCACCGGTGGCAGTGGGCCCGTAGTCATTAGAGCCCCCACTGAGGCCATGGCTCTGCTCTCTCTGCAGCGGGAGCCCAGCGTTGACCTGCTGCAGGCCTTCGTGGAGCACTGGAAGGGCATCACCCACTACTACATCGAGAGCACAGGTGGGCCTGTCCCTCCCCAGCCCAGGGACCCCTGGAGGGAGCCGGGAGGAAGGCATGGGCAGAAGGTCACAGCACAGGTATCTTTGGAAGGTGACATCCATTGCCCAGAGTTGGGGCCAAGCCAATAGAGATGGGGAAACAGAGAGTAGGAAGACCTAGAGCCCTGGCCACCTCTGGTCCTCATGGCTCAGTCGCTGGCTGCACCCTGACCTGGGAGAGGAGCTGTGTAAGGGACCTGTGGGGACATGGAGGTTGGAGATCTTACTCTCCTGGCTGCAAGGCAGAGGCGGCACCACTTGGCCTGGCTTCCAGCTGGGTAAAGCCTCCAGGCCTTTAGTCTTCAAGTGCTTGTTCTTAGCGTTACTGATGAAAAGAAATGGAACAAATTCTTCTTTTCTCTGAGCCAATTTAAGGACATTTCCCTTGTATAGATATGCAGTAGGAGGAGGACAAAAACAGAGGTCTGGAATATGCCTGGGTCCTTTTCTCCAAGCTGATGCCTCAGAGGGCCGAAGCCTTGGGTCACTGACCCACAGAGATCACTCACTGAGGGGCAGCATCTGATTGGCTGCTTTGTAGTCAATATGCCCTTATTGGTGGAGATGGAGTGGTTGCCAGGCAACCAGATCCTGCATTCCTAGCTTTCCACTTCCCAGTGTCCAGTCTACACCTTTCCAAAAGGCTTTTTTTCCAGCTAGAACCAGCCCAAGAAATTACAAAGTGGCCTTTGGACACTCTGAGGGACCCTCTGAGAGTTCCCGCAGACCAGATTTCTCTGTCTTGGGTGTTGATATTTGGACTGGATTGTTCTTGTTGAGGGGGACTGTCCTGTGCTTTGTCATCTAGTCTCTATCCACTAGGTGCTAGTAGCCCCCCCACATTGTGATAACCATAAATGTCTCCAGACGTTGACCCCCAAGATGAGAACCAACCCTTTAGACTAAAGCTCTATTGACACCACAAGAGACTTAGGCGAGATCCAGTACTGGCTCAAATCCACCTGAGGCTTCACCTGCATTCAATCCCTTAATTTCCAGAATAGTCCCTAGACCTAGGCATACAGAGAGGCTGAGGCAGGCTGCCTTGCTCAAGAGCCTATGCCTGCCAGGCACGGTGGCACACAGCCTGTAATCCTAGTACTTGAGAGGCTGAGACAGGAGGTTTACAGGTTCGAAGCCAGCCTCAGCAACTTAGCAATGCTCCTAGCAACTTAGTGGGACCCTGTTTCAAAATAAAAAAATAAAAAGGGCTGGGGGTATAACTCAGAGGGAGGTTCAGTGCCTAGTACAAAAAAAAAAAAAGCCTATTCCTTAAAGAAAAGCTAGGGGGTGCTCCAAGGCCAGTCCCAAAACTTTCTCTTAAAAACAATCCCTACACCCTCAGGCTGGCTCCTAAAGCCCCACCAACCAGTTCTTCTGTCAGGGCCTCTGCGTGGTGGTGGGAAGGTTGTTTTTGCTTTGTTAAAAAAAAGTACTGCCTTCTGTGAGTGGAAAAGGGACATAAACAGGCCCCAAGAGGTTGCCACTCAGGAAGCTGCTAGAATCTGTAGCTTCTATATTATGTGACAGACCCCCGAGCCCGCAGCTGTTGACTCAGGCCCAGAGCAGACAGGTAGCTCGCACAGTATGTCCTCCTGTGAGCCCACAACGTGCCCCTGTCCCAGGGTTTGGAGGAAAATGACCCTCTGAGGGAGCACTGTGGCAAGCACACACCGTGAGCCAGAGGACCGCTTCCTGGTCCGCATCCAAAGGGTCTTTTGTCTTTTTAACAACGCAAGTATAAACTAAACTTCCATTTCCTGGTTGTCCTTAGCCCCCTCCCTGCATTTCCCAGACCTGACTCTGTGACTTCTCCTGTCTGGGCTGGGCAGAAGAGGGTGCACCTTTTTTTTTTTTTTTGCGGTGCCGGGGATTGAATCCAGGGGTGTTCTACCTCCACGCTACACCCCCGGTCCTGTTTTTTTATACTTTATTTTGAAACCGGGTCTCACGAAGTTGCGGAGGGCCTCACTAGGTAGAGAGAGAGGGAGAGAGAGAGAGAGACAGGGAGAGAAAGAGAGAGAGAGAGCTGAGCCTGGCCGTGAACCCAGATCCTCCAGTCTCCGCCTCCCAAAGTACTGGGATTACAAGCGTGCGCCACCACACCCGGTGAGGGTGCACCTTTTTGAGTGTGTGTGTATGTGTGTGTGGTACTGGGGATTGAACCCAGGGGCATTTTACCTCTGAGCTATGCCCCCATCTCGATTTTATTTTTTATTGTGAAACAAGGTCTGGCTAAATTGCTAAGGCTGGTCTTGAACCTGCAATCCTTCTGTCTCAGCCTCCCCATTACTTGGATTACAAGTGTGCGCCACCACGCCCGACTCTAGGGTGCAACTTTTAAGCCAGGTGTTCAACTTCACCCTACTTACCCTTGCTTCCTGACTCTCAATTAGATGAAAACACCCCGGTCAAGAAAACAGATATACCCTGGCGGCTGAGACAGATGCTGGACATCCTGGTGTACGAGGAGCGGCAGCAGGATGCGGCTGGCGAGGCGGGGCCCTGTCTGGAATACCTGCTGCAGCACAAGATCCTGGAGACCCTGTGCACCTTGGGCAAGGCTGAGGTGGGCACCCCCTGGAGCCTCTAGAACCTTCTGCCTCAGCTAGCTCCTGGATACCAGGCTTTTCTACCAGTGCCACCCCCAGTCCTGACATGGTGTGTGGGGAGTGGCAGGCGGGATGGGTACTATGACTGCCTCACTTAGCACATCCTACCTGTCCCTGGGACTCCTGTTCTCTTTCACACACTCAGCAAAGATGTACTGAACACCTGCTGCATGCTGGGCTCTTCTAGATGTTGAAGACACGGCAGCTACAAAAACCGACAAGAATCCTGTGGGTGAGGGACAGGATCGTCATGTGTAGGCCCCACTACCCCTCCCCTTGGATATCAAAATCCATGGATGTTGCTGGGCTTGGTGGCGCACACTTGTAATCCCAGTACTTGGGAGGCTGAGACAGGAGGATCACGGGTTCACGGCCAGCCTCAGCAATTTAATGAGGTCCTCTACAACTTAGTGAGACCCTGTTTCAAAAATAAAAAAATAGGGCTGGGGGTGTAGCTCAGGATAGAATGTCCCTGGATTCAATTCCCAGTAACACACACACACACACACACACACACACACCACACACACACAAATCCACGAATGTTGAACTCCCTTATATAAAAAGGGTCCTGGAACTAATTCCCCCGGATAACAAGGGATGACCATATTTGTATATAACCTCACACATCCTCCTGTGCCTTTAAATCGTCTTCAAATTACTTATAATACCTAGTACACCCACCATAAGTGCTATAAAAATAGTTGTTATTCTGCATTGATTGGGAAATGATGACAAGAAAAAAGTCTGTGCATGTTCAATACAGATGCAGCTTTATTATTTATTTTTTTTTTTTTTGCAGTACTGGGGATTGAACCCAGGGGTATTCTACCTCTGAGCTCCACCCCCAGCCCAATTTTTTATTTATTTTGAAACAGGGTCTCACTAAGTTGCAGAGGGCCTCACTAAATAGCTGAGGCTGGCCGTGAACCTGCGATCCTCCTGTCTCAGCCTCCCAAGTACTGGGATTACAAGTGTGTACCACCATGCCCGGCTATTTATTTATTTTGATAATGGGGATTGAACCCAGGGGCATTCTATCTCTGAGCTGCACTCCCAGCCCTTTTTTTTTGAAACAGGGTCTGGCTAAGTTGCTGAGGCTGGCCTGGAACCTGCGATCCTCTTGTCTCAGCCTCCTAAGTACGGGGATTACAGGCGTGTGCCACTGTGCCTGGCTTTTTTTTTTTTTTAAATAGTTTTGATCTGAGGTCAGTTGAGTCCACAGAACAGATGCAGAACCCGCGGCTATAGAAGGCCAGCTGTACTATATTCATTAATGACCAGGAGAAGGGGTTGGGAACACAAGGCCAGTTTCAAACATCATGGGAGGGAAGGAGGCCTCATGGAGAAGGCGGCCTCTGAGCGGCGACTAAGGAGGAGTTGTGCCCTGTGGCTCTCTGGGGAAGAATGTTCTGGGCAGGTAGATGTGGCCTTGCTTCTGACAGGCCGCTCTGTTCCTGACCCCAGTACCCCCCAGGCATGCGGCAGCAGGTGTTCCAGTTCTTCAGCAAAGTTCTGGCCCAGGTGCAGCACCCCCTGCTACATTACCTCAGCGTCCACAGGCCTGTGCAGGTGAGGGGCCAGGAAGCCAAGGGGTGTCTGGGCCTGAGGCCCCCTTTCCCCACCACCCCATTCCTCTCTGCTTCTGTCCTGCTTCTCTTCCAGAAACTTCTCCGACTTGGTGGGACAGTCCCTGGATCCCTCACAGAGAAGGAGGAGGTGCAGTTCACCAGCGTCCTCTGCTCCAAGATCCAGCAGGATCCAGAATTGCTCACCTACATCCTGGAAGTAAGCACTTCTGTGGGGAACAGGAAGAGGCTGCTCCCCACCCGAAGTCCTGGGACAAGCCCCCTTGGTCCTTCTGAGGAAGGAGAAGGAGAGGGCGGGCACCTGGGAGGTGCCTGGGCAGCTTCCCTGTGGCTCCAGGCAGAGGCCCTGTCTACTGCCCAACCTGTACTCTTATGGAGGACACAGCAGAATGGTCTCTACCGTGACCTGCAATCCCACTTCCTTTGCAGGGTAAAAAGATTATAGGTAGGAAGAAGATATCCAGAGAGTCTGCTGCCCTGCCTAAAGACACAGCCTGCCTTGGGGACAAGGATCATTCCCACAATAGTGCTTCTAACAAGGGTTCCCAACTGGACAGAGAGCACTGTGGGGCTCAGGCCTTGAACAGCCACCTGCCTGCTGAGACCGAGGGGCCAGATGGTGGGACTGGGGACAGCAACCTGATCACCTCCCTGCTTGGACTGTGCAAGAGCAAGGTGCTGACTGCAGAGGTGGCAGGCATGGGGAGCCCAAGAGAGATGGGATGAATTTCTGGGAGATGATTTGGGGGTGCAGATGCATGTCCCTGAGGTCGTATCCCCATCCCCTAGAAGAGTCGGGTGGCCCTGAAGGCCCAGGAGAACCTGCTGCTGTTGGTAAGCGTGGCCTCCCCGGCAGCTGCCACCTACCTGGCGCAGAGCAGCCCCTGTTGCGTAGCAATCACTGAGCACCTTTGCCAGCTGTACCGGGCCATGCCTGCCTTCCTTGACCCCGCAGACATTGCTGCGCTAGAGGGCATCAGCTGGAGGTAGGTCCTTGGTCAGGGTAGGGTGGGCAACATCTTCAGGGGCTGGTAGCCCACTCCTCTGGCATTCCATGTGGGATGGGGACCCCTGCTGGCCACCCTCTTCCCGAGGTCACAGCCTTCTCTCCTGAAGCTTCATTTTTGCAGTCTCAGATCACAAAGCCTGCATTGGAAACCTCAGCAATAGGGGTTCCAGAGGAGAGGGAAGGGGGCCAGCTCCCAGACATCCTTGAGGCAGATCTTGAAGCTTCTCTCTTGCCCCCCAGACTTCCCGCCTCCCTCTCGCCTAGGTTACCCAGTGCCCCATCCGATGAGGCGTCCTTCCCTGGCAAAGAGGCCCTGGCTGCCTTCCTGGGCTGGTTTGATTACTGCGACCACCTTATCACAGAGGCACATGCGGTGAGCAGGGGCAGGCACAGCCAGGGCGCTCTCCTGGTTTCCCTCACCATCCAGTCTGGAGGACAGAGTGGAGCAGATGCTTGGTGACGCGGGGCCAGGAGCCAGCAGGGTCCCGGTTAGCCAGGCCCCCGTGTCGAGCACGTTGGGCACCATGAAAGCAGTGGTTCCCGGGGAGGTGGCGATGGGTATGAGCACGCTAACGATGTGCTCTTTGTCACACAGGTGGTTGCAGAGACCTTGGCAAAGGCCATGGCTCAGAAGCTGTTTGTGGAGACGCTGCAGCCCCAGCTCCTGCACGTGTAAGTGTCTGTCTGTTCCCTGCACCTTGACCCTGGTTTGCGTCATGCCCCCCACTGAGCCCCTTGATGTTTCTTTAATGCCTATGACCTCGCTGGCCAGAGTCATGTCTGTGGACTCCGCTGGTTAATGTTTGCCAGGCCTGTTGTCCTGACATGTGCATGGCTCTGAGCCACCTGGGCTAAATGATGGCCTCCCACCCCTAGCCACAGGACCTCAGTAGGGCTGAGGACCTGACCAGACACAGAGTAGCCAAAGATATAAGGAAAGCAGGAAAGGGTTCTGCACCCCTCCACCCATTCACTCCCTGCTCTCCACCTGGCTTGGAGGACCTCCGGCCAGGCTCAGGTGCCCTCTCCCGATAGGTCTGAGCAGAGCATCCTGACCTCCACCGCCCTCCTGACGGCCATGCTGCGCCAGCTTCGCTCCCCTGTGCTGCTACAGGAGGCCGTGGCCTTCCTCCTGGGCAATGACCAGCAACCTGCTGCTGCTGAGGACAGTCCCCGCACCCTGTGCGCCCACCTCATCGGGCACTGTGACCACCTCTCCGATGAGGTAAGACAGGAGGGGTGCCTGTGTCTGCTCACCCCACCCCTGCCCAAGGGATTTCCTGCACGCCTCTTTCCCTTTTCTTTCGCTCGTCCTGATGATTCTACCTCTTGAGGCCTTGAGCCCCTCAAAGCAGCGGCGACAAGGTGATCTACAGCCAAGTTGTTTTTGTCTGGTCAGGCATGGCGGCTCACGTCTGTAATCCCAGTACTTGGGAGGCTGTAGACAGAAGGATCACAGGTTCGAGGACAGCCTCAGCAAGTAGTGAGACTCTCATCAACCTAGCGAGACCCTGTTTCCAAACAAAAAATAAAACAGGGCTGAGGGTGTAGCCTGGAGGTAGAATGCCTCTGGGTTCCATCCCCAGTACCACAAAAAAAAAAATTGTTTTTGTCACACAGTAATTTTCTATGATCACATACTTTTTTTTTCTTTTTTTGTTTTTTTTTTTTGGTGGTGCTGGGAATTGAACCCAGGAACATTCTACCTCTGAGCTACACCCCCAGCCCTTTTTATTTTTCATTTGGAAACAGGGTCTCACTAAGTTGCTGAGGCTGGCTGTGAACCTGGGATCCTCCTGTCTCAGCCTCCCAAGTACTGGGATTACAGGTGTACACCACCACACCCGGCTTCCACATACATTTTGGTGTGCGTGTTGTGTATATGGTACTGGGGATTAAACTCCAGGGGCATTCTACCTCAGAGCTACATCTCCAGCCCAATTTTATTTTTTGTTTTGAAACAGGGCCTCACTAAGTTGCTTAGGCTGGCGGCACACCTGTGATCCTCCTGTCTCAGCCTCCCAAGGACTGGGATTACAAGCATGTGCCACCACGCTCGGCTCACATACTTTTTTTTGACATCATGTATTTTGCAAACTGCTTTCTCATCATTTAGCTTGTTGAAGGCTCAAACACTCTGAGATAGGGGAAGAGGCTGATAGTCCCATTTTTCAGACATGGAAACTGAGGCACAGAGAATCCAATGGGCATGCCTGAGATGGCACCTCAAATAAGTAACAGAACAGGGACCATCCAGACTTCCCAGCCCACCCAAACCTGCCACCTTAGCCCCTGGCTAAGGGAGGTGACCCCCACCTAGAGGACTTTCTTATCTAGGGCCAGCAGTTCCCAGGCACTGAGGAGCTGGGGGGTAACAAGGGTTCCCCGCTGACCCCTCTTGTTCTAGATCAGCATCGCCACACTGCGGCTGTTCGAGGAGCTACTCCAGAAGCCCCACGAGCGGATTATTCGTGGCCTTGTCCTGTGCAACCTCGAGGGACGCCTGTATGTGGCCCGGGGCTCACCCGAGCCTGAGAGCTATGAGGACACCCTGTAAGTAAAACTGGGAGGCCTGGGGCTGCCCAGGACCCAGCCCAGCCCTCAGCACACCCATGTGCACCCATCCATCCATCCATCCATCCATCCATCCATTCACTGGTGCACGCTGGTCTGCCTTGGCCCCAGAGATCTGGAGGAAGACCCCTACTTCACGGACGGCTTCCTTGATTCTGGCCTCCAGCCCTCCACAAAGCCTCGCCCAGCTCCTACCACCAGTTCCAACGACGGCAAAACAGCGGTGACCGAGATCGTCAATAGGTGAGGAGCAGGTTGAGCTGTGTTCTATCTTTGGATCCAGTGAACTGGGGAGAGCAGGGGGTACCTGGGGAACACCTTCACTCCTAGGCTCCTATCTCTCAGTTTCCTCTGCCTCGTTCCTGAGGAAGCCAAGACTTCAGCTTTCCTGGACGAGACTGGATATGATACGTACGTCCATGATGCCTATGGACTGGTGAGTGGCTGCCATGAGCCCCCCTTGTCCTTCCAAGCCCTTGGGTTGAAAGACTCCTTCCATCTCCTGCCCGGGGAGCCCCCAGCCCATCCTTCCTGCATGGGGTCCCTCTGCTGGGCCCTTCCTTCTGCGCCCTCTTCCTCAACTCTCCCCAACTCTCCCCCCTTCTTCAGTTCCAGGAGTGTAGCTCTCGTGTGACACACTGGGGCTGGCCCCTGGGTCCTACACCCTTGGATCCCCATGAGCCCGAACGGCCTTTCTTTGAGGGTCACTTCCTCCAAGTGCTATTTGACCGCATGGCCCGGATTTTGGATCAGGTAGCCAACAGGACTGGGCCCCCAGGAGAACTCCAGGCTGGGGCTTGTGGAGTCCTTCAGATCAGGGGCTGGCCACGGGGATTGAGCCCCTCCGGTTCTCTGGTTCCGCAGCCCCCCAGCCTTTTCCCCAGGCGGGAAGCCCCATCTCGCCTCTGCTTCACACGCCCTAACATGCTTTGGCCCTCAGCCCCAGGGAATCCATGACACACACACATCACGTGAGTCTCCCACCCCCGCACACGTTCACACCAGCCAGGCGCCTCGCTGGGGGAGTGCAAAAATGCTCACCACCCCCTGCCAAGCCTCAGCATTGTCCATCTCCTCCCTGCAGCCGTACAGCCTGAACCTGCAAGTGACCTCAGTCCTGTCCCGGCTCGCCCTCTTCCCCCACCCCCATATCCACGAGTACCTCCTGGATCCCTACATCAACCTGGCCCCTGGCTGCAGGAGCCTGTTCTCTGTGCTTGTCAGGGTAAGGATGCCAGGGAACAGGAAGGAAGGGAACAGGGCAGGGGGCTGGGGGCCGGGAGAATGGGCACCCTTGCCAGGACCAGAGAAAACACAGGACCCCCCCCCCCCAGTGCAGCAGAGCCAGAGGAGCCTGCCAGAATGTGGTTGGTCCTCATTTCAGTCCTCTCTGGCTCCCGCTCTAGGTGATCGGGGACTTGATGCAAAGAATTCAGAGGGTACCCCAGTTCCCGGGCAAACTGCTCCTGGTGCGAAAGCAGCTGATGGGTCAGGTCCCCGGGGAACAGTAAGTAACCAAGGGAAGTGGGTGCTTCCGGGTGGGAAGTGCTTCAGGTCGGGAGGTGTCTGGCCACCGAGTCAAGCCTTGTGGACGCTGGGCTCTCATGCTGGGCAAACGCCCGCCACCTCCCAGCCGTGCACCCCACCCCACCCCACACTGTCTCCTCACAGGCTGGACCACCAGACCCTCCTTCAGGGTGTGGTAGTACTTGAGGAATTCTGCAAGGAGCTGGCTGCCATTGCATTCGTCAAGTTTCCTCCGCATGGTCCTCACCTGAACCTCTCCCCATCCCCGGAAGGGCAAGTCTGAACCAGGAGCATGATGGGTGGGGAGACTCATGTCCATGCCTCCGCCCGGGCTGCCGCTGCTCTCCTCCAAGATGAGGGCCTCAGCTCCCAGCCTAACTCCAGGAGGCCTTGGCCTGTGGACCTCGGGCCTGGGCTTCTGAGGTGCTGAGCAGCAAAAGAGATGGTGTCCTCCAGACCTTCCTGGGGAATCTGAGGGGGGGCCAGCGAGCGCCCAGACCCTGACCCTCGTGTGTCGTATGACTAGCCCTTCTGTACTGGCCATGTGTGGCCAGGGCCATGACCTGTGATATAACTCCCGAGGCAACAGGGGGAGTGAGCTGCTGGCTCTGAGGCTGGCCAGGAACCCGGGCCAGAGAGATGGGGGCCAGAGCCCTGTGTCATATGAGGTACCGTAGAAGCTGCTGAAACCTGAGTTTTTTCCCCTGCCTTCTTGGCTTGGGCCACAGACAAGGGGCAGTGAAGGGAACTGTGGGGGAAGCCCCCTCTTCCTGCCCTGCCCTCCTGGAGACTGTTGCAAAATTCCCAACTGCCTCATGGCAAATGCCCAAAGCATGCTCCGCGCCCAGGCGGGGGCAGCTGCTAATGAGAACCCTGGTGCAGCTGCAGCCAGGGCGGGCGAGGGCCTCGGAGCTGGGGAGCTGGGTGCCAGGCCACAGCTCCAGCTGGTTCCTCTCTGGCGCCTTCTGAACCCGTCTCAGCAGGTCCACAACACCTGGGCAGAGAGGTCAGCGACCACAGAGGCTAGGCCTTGCCCTCCAAATTCTGCCCCATGCTCAGTGCCCCCAATGGAACACAGGCGCTCAGGACACACACTCGGGGTAGGATACCGGACTCCAGACCCCTCGGGCCTGGCGGGGAGGGGTTGAGGCACAGGCAGCCAACCAGTCCTGGTGTTGTTCTCCCTGTGTGCCCTCCGCGGCTGGGGCTGCCACCCCACCCGGCCCGAATCTGTCTCGACCTGCAGGAACACACGGGCGGCGCCAGGCATTACCTCACAGCAGGACTGCAGTTGCTGGCTTTGCTCCTGGGCAAGGAGGAGCAAGCCAGAGCCCCTTTCGCTTCCTTTTCCTGCCCATGCCGCTTCTGGAAGCCTGGCCCAGGTTGCCAAGAGGTGACATGAAAGAGGAGGAAACTCAATGACCTCTCTCTCTCCCGCATTCCTCTCAGCGGGGGAGGACCTAGTGCTGCTCCGAAGAACACCACGCGTGTGTGCACATGCATGTGGATACAGGGGTGCTGGTGTGGGACAGAGGAGCAGATCTCTGCATGAACTGGGACTGGACTCTTAAAATATTCAAGGGTCTAGGAGTCGCAGACCCTCACCTCTAATCAATGCACTTTGGCATTTGCACGGTGTCTTCCTCGGACAGCACAGCAATAAAGTGATTGTGTGGACAGGATTGCTCTGTTCTTCTCCAGCCTTCTCGCCTTCTAGAAGCCCAGGCTTCTCTGCTAAGTTGGGGCCATTTTCCTCCCCTAGGCTGACAAGTTCAATTCCTTTTCCAGCACTGGAGCAGAGGTGGGTGGTAAACAGAGACAGGCTCTGGCAGTGCAGATCTGATATTCCTCCACACCTGCCAGCAGCCAGATTCTCCTGGCTGAGCAACACTGTTAATGCTCAGCTTACCTATGACAGCTTGCCAGCCTTAGAGCCACCAGGAGGGGATAGGCCATATGGTAGTGTCTGCATGCAAGTCTTGATTTCCTGTGTTTTTACATGTTATATGACCTTTTGTGGGGGGATTTACGGTACTGGGAATTGAACCCAGGGGCTATACCCCCCAGCCCTATTTTATTTTGAAACAGTCTCACTAAGTTGCTGAGGGCCTCACTAAATTGCTGAGGCTGGCCATGAACCTGTGAACCCCGTCAGCCTCCCAAGTACTGGAATTACAGGATGTGCCACTATGCCTGGCTAGCATGTTGTATGACTTTCATTTGTGAATGGTGGGCCCAATTTCTTTTCTTCAGTACTGGGGATTGAACCCAGGGGCATTCTACCTCCAAGCTACACCCCCAGCCCTATTTTTTTAATTCTTTATTTTGAAACAGGGTCTCACTAAGTTGCAGAGGGCCTTACTAAGTAGCTGAGGCTGGCGGCGAACCTGCGATCCTCCAGTCTCAGCCTCCCAAGTACTGGGATTACAAGCATGCGCCACCACACCCAGTTTGGGCCTGATATTTAACAAACTTGTCCTTAGATATTGGGGAGGGGAAAGGGGTCCTCTGAGGGGTCACCAAGAGCAGGGTTAGGCAGGCCAAGAACTTGGAGACGGGCCCTCCATTGTTTCTTGGCTGGGTGCATGTTAGAATCACCTGGGTGGCTTTTTATTTTTATATCTATTTATTTATTTATTCACTTATTTATTTTTGGTACTGGAGATTGAACCCAGAGGCATTCTACCTCCAAGCTACACCCCCAGCCCGATATTATTTCTTATTTGGAGACAGGGTCTCACTAATTTGCCAGGCTGGCTTTGAACCTGCGTTCCTCCTGTCTCAGCCTCGCAAGTACTGGGATTACAAGCATGTGCCATCACGCCCAGCTGGGCTGCTTTTTAAAATGCCAGTGCCCAGCCCCCTCCAGCAGTTCAGTCATTTTGGGGATTGGGGGCAGAATGTTCTGGAAGTCCTCTAGGTGATTCCAGTGTTGAAACCTACCAGGCTAAATAGTGGTGAATATGACTGTCCTTCTAAGTGGGCATGGACTGGGGGTGTGGGGGGTACCAGACACTGAATGAACCCAATAAAAGAGTTTGCTTTATCCTTTGGAAGATGTGTCTTCAGAGGCTAAGGATTCTGCCACCACCTTCCAGAGGTCAGAGCGATTAGATGGCAGCTGGGAGGGGCTGGGAAAGGGGCCTATGGGTTCCTCGGGCCCTTCATGCTAGAGTGTATAGAAAGCCTATATAGAAGGCCCATTCAAATGTTTCCCTGCTCAGAATCGGAATCTCTTCCTTAGCATACATTTTCTTTGTTCATCACCTTTGGTAAAGTTCTTTTATTTAAAAAAAAAAAACTGCCATGATTCTGCTGGGCTGAGGGGAATTGAAGAAAGGTTTCAGTTCAGCTTGGGCTGAGAGTACAAAAAGGCAGAGGCAAGAGAGGGAGTGGGTGGGGATTCAAGCCGGGAAGCTCAAGGAGAAAGACTTGAGCAGGGCAGCATTTCTGATTTCAGTCTCCACATGCAGCTTCCTGAGTCCCCACTGCTCAATCCCTGGAGGGGTCTGAGCTGCGTTTTCCCTAGGGTCTGGTACCCTTGCAGTCACCTTCTACCCCAGCAGGACAGAAAAGATGGAGAGAACCCTGATGGGCTGAGAGGCTGCAGTGAACAGCATTAGGCTCTGTCCGCACACTGTGGCAGAAAGGGCCAGGTAGCTGTGGGTGGGACGGGGGAGTAGCAGCTCTCCTGAACAACAGCCCCCCACTCCTTCCCCACAGAGACATGTATGCAGGAAAGGCAAGGTGGGCAACACCTATTTACTCACCAAGGGATTCTCCCTCGAGGGGTTCCCCCAGCCCCCCAAGTTGTAAGTGCCTGAAAGGATCAGCATGCAGGCTTTTAACGAGGTGGGCACAGAAAACGATGAGGATATGCCATCTGGGGTTCAGAGAACTCCTCAACCCCTTAGGGAGAAGCTTCTGTGTGCCCTCGGGACAATCGGGTCCTTAACACTCCGGACTCCTTGCTTGGTTAAAAGGCACTGTCTCTTTTGGTGCAATGTAGAGGCCTGCTCCACAAAGTCCTCCTGAGAACCAGTCAAATGGCCCAGCACTCAGTGCAGCCACACCCCTGCCTGGGGGCCTCCTGCTGCCTCAGAGGGAAGGAGGGAGGGGAGGAGGGCAGGCAAGGCCCTGTGGGGGAGCACAGCTGCCCAGCTCCTGCTCACTGCTGCCACCTCCCTATCTGTTCAATGGGACAACAGAAGATTCCTGGAGCCTCTGTAGAAGCTGACTTTGTAGGTCTCCCTCCATCACCTTCCACCAAAAGTAGTTCTCACCCCGAACCTTCGGGGGCTCATCTTGGATTCCTGGGTTCCGAAAAGCCACCGTCACCAGCACATTCAGGCAGATACCATCTGTATGTTCTTTGCCCAGGTGCTGTAGTCCAAGCAACCCCTTGGTCTCCACTGCCAAATTGTGCAGGGTCAGACACTCCTGTAGCAGCCTCAGGACAGCCACCTTGATGCCACCCCTCTGTTCCATGGGGGTAAAGCCACAGGCAGTGATGGGCAAGTGTGGCATCCCCACCGTGCACACCAACACCCACACTGCCTGGATGCCAGTAAAGGTGGCCACGAGCCGCTGGCAGACCAGACTGCAGGGAAGTTCTTGGGGCAGAACAAGAGGATGCCTGGCTTGCTGGCGGTACTGGGCAGCCAGCTCCACCAGGTGCAAAATGTCATGGGCTCGCAGTGGAGTGGGCAAGGAGATCCGTGGATACCAGCCAGCCTGCAGGGACTCTGCATCTGCCTCCTTGGATGTCTTGAGAATTCCACCTAGGGGAGATTTGGGGGATGGACCAGGAGAGGAAGGAAGTATGTTAAATGTTGGGTCTGGCAGAGAAAATGGACACCCGGGAACTCCAGTCCTGACCCAGGAACTCCAGTCCTGACCCAGGGGAGGCCCGAGCCCTCAGGCTGCAAACAGCCAAATGCCAGTCTTGTACCAAGTCAGAATAGGACTGGCTGTGGAGGGGCTCATCTTACCAGAGGACAAGCCGGGGGAAAGGTGGCCTTGGCTTACGTGCCACCAAGTAGGCTGTACCTGTGGGGTGAGCAAGGAACACGAAGCGGATCCAGGAGGGGCCCCGTTCCTCCACCGACAACAGTGTCACAGGCTCGCAGTGCAGCCCAGCCTCCTCCTTCACCTCCCGCTGCAGTGCCTCCACAATGGTCTCCCCAGGCTCCATCCTGCCCGCAGGTAGGTACCACGACCCCCGGCACTCCCTCTTGGCCTCCTGGATCAGTAGCACCTCATCCTGAGGGGCAGAGAGAATCTTCACCCCCGGTCTGAGAGCTCCAGCCAGAGCAGCCCACCCAGCAGCTTCCTCACCCAGAGGTCTAGTTGGGGGTCAAAGGTGGTGGCCCAAGACTCCCTTCCTGGTGGACATCTTTGAAATGAAGAGCTCTCTGGGAGATTGGCTCTTGGTGGCTGGAGGCTGCAGCCATAATCTCTGTACTCACGCATCCCTCTTTGGATTCAGAGAAACTTCCATTTCAGGAAGGGGCTGGAAATGAGGCCTCAGGGTGAGGGTGGCCACTTGTCCTATGCTGATTAGTGTCTAAATATGTCACACTGAAGTTCTTGATTCTCCATGGGGTTTACAAACTGCTTGTGGCTGGTCCCCACTCTGGGGTCTGGGCTTGCTTTGAAACTCCCTACGGCCCTGGCCCCTTGTAGTTGACATCACATTGACTTGTACAGGGATCAGCACCAACAAGAGCTCTCAGGGTGTCGGAGGGCTGAGTGCAAGCTCCCCCGAATCTATCCATGGGGTCGGGGGAGGTCTTGGAAGCCTGGCCAGCTGTTCCAGAGGGCCCACTCCGAATCCCACACCGTGCTAGCCTCCTAAGAAGGAAGGAGGAATACCACAGCCCTCTCCTCAAGAAGCTGAGGCCTAGTGGACGGGATAAACTGCCCCTGGCCCTCGGTTTCCTCCTCGGCTCACGGGGACAATCGCAGATGCAAGTGTGAGAGTGCTTTGCAAAACTGGGACGCGCCACGAACAAGGCAGCGGAGGCTGCGGCCGGCCGTTGGCTCTTCGGTCCCCACCAGGGCTGGCTGCGCGCTCCCGAGGCCCGGCGGAGGGCCGGCGGGCGGACGCTCACCTGCTCGTTGAGGAACACCGCCAGCACCACGTAGCAGACGTTCTTCCGCAGCCGCACGGGCACCGGGGGCTCGCCGGCCGGCTCCGAGTCACAGCTCTGCACGCCCAGGCCGCGGCCCCCCAGCACTGTCGCCAGCGCCCCCGCCACGCCTTCCGAGGCCATCGGGTCCTCTGGGAGGCGGCGGTCGGGACCCCGCAGACCCCAGAGCCGGGAGGGCTGGCACCTGGACCAGCGTGGGCTCCAGCGCCCACGTCCCCACCCCTGCAGCGGGCAGGAGCGAACGCGGAAGCGCCCGGCGAGCCCCGCCCGCTGATAGGCTGCTCCACACTGCGGCCTGCCGGGATTGGCCGGCCCTCGGCGGTCACCAAGGGGGCGGGACCAGTCCGTCAGGGGGCGGGGCTGGGCAGCCGGGACCCCCGCCCAGATTCTGCCCCCGTTTCTCTCCTCTTTCTCTCCCTCTCTCTTTCGCTCTCGGCATGTCTTCTACCGCCAACCCTGCTAATTCCCCTAGTGCGCACTTGGCGCGGGTTCCGACGGTGACGTCATCCTGCCCGCAGGGTACTGAGCGCCTGGGCGGCCGGTGGCGGTGGCGTCACAAGCCCGATGACGTCACGGAGGCTCGGGCTCACCGCTTGGACCCACTGTCCCGCTTTTATCATAAACAAAGTAGGGTATTGCCGGAGATGATCACTTCCCAAATAACATTCTTCTTACTTCATCAGAATGTACTGAATGTCCCCTGGCTGGGTAGACAGAGTCCCCTGCCTGGGAGATTCTGATCTAGTTGGAGAGATGGACATAGACATCATAAAAAGTCAACTGAGGGTTATAGGCTAAGTGCTAAATCATTGGTTTGGGCAGGAGATGTGACAGACAGAGGCCCAGAGGAGGGAGGGCGCAGGGCTTGGGTGGTCAAGATGGGGCAGGGCTGGGGATGGCAGGAGGGAATTTAGGGCCCGCAGAAGTCATGGAATTACCTGCCTAGCCCTCATCAGAGTCCCCCTGTCCACCATGCGTCCCAAGCAGTGTCAAGGCCTCTTGCTGCAGACTGAGCCCTGGGAGGGCAGGGGCGGTGCCCTCCCACCCAGCATGCAGGGCCTGGCCCATGGGGAGCAGGGTGTGGGTTGTTTTGGCCAGCTCCTGCTGCTCTCCCAGCCTGACCTTTCCTCTTCAGAGCTCCTTTAACCTCCTCTCAGGACAGGAAGGCAGGGCCAGCTGGAAGGAATCTGCAAGCGAGCCCAGTCTGGGCTTCTCACCCCAGCCAGGCCTCCCCTTTCTTCCTCCCTCCTGCTGGCTTTGTACACCTCCTTTCAGGGGGGACAGCGGCTTGGTGGTGCTGACAAAGCTCTGGACTTCAAGCCAGATGTCCAGCCATTGCTGGCTGGCTTGCTCTCTGCCTCTGGGTAAGTTGGGCCTCAGTTTCCTCATCTTAAGAGTAGGATCAAAACAACCTTCCTTATACAGAGTGGTTGGGAAGCCAAGATGTCTGGAGAGGAGCTGTGTGGACTGAACAGCATTGGGCATGATCACCAGGCAGCCCATGGACCCTCCAGGCTGCCATCATGAAATGGACCTCTAGGGCTGCCATAGAGCTGAACTTCACTGTCAGGAGTCCCAGCCACACAGACTGGTCTCTTGTGCCCT
Source organism: Glis glis (assembly GCA_004027185.1). Taxonomy (NCBI): domain Eukaryota; kingdom Metazoa; phylum Chordata; class Mammalia; order Rodentia; family Gliridae; genus Glis; species Glis glis. The sequence continues at coordinate 71,321 of PVJS01004060.1, forward strand.
TCTTACATACTGATGCTGACTACAAGCTCCCTGGAGGCAGGGCCCTGTGTTGGGCTGTGGGGTATGCCTCATGGGCCCAGAATGTGTGTGTGTGTGTGTGTGTGTGTGTGTGTGTGTGTGTGTGTGT